>SNQJ01S0032990.1:64261-88206 GCA_010110895.2 Picea sitchensis
TTAGATTAGTAATGCTATTTTATTTATGTCGGCTTTAGGCCATTAGTTGTAATTATACCTCCTAGTCTCCTATATATACCAAGGAGACATTTTCATTTTGAATCATCTTGTACTTCAACATTTAAGTGGGGTAAAAGGAGGTTTCCCCCTTGAAGAGGCTTATTATATGAAATTATCTCTTGTTCAAGGTGTTGAGTACTTTTTCTGAGGTTTTTCTATGCTATATTGATATTTGGTTCTTAACATACTCAAGGCCACAAAGCTCTATTTCCTACTGCACCAGGAAACCATGGCAGACCCCAAGGTTAAAAAACAACCATATGTGCTCTTCCGGTCCACTGTGTTCCCTACCCAATCTGCATTGACATATCCTTGCAAACTCAAGTCTACACTGGAGGCATATCTCAAGCCATATGCAACTGCGCCTCATAGATATCTCAATACATGCTTCGCTTCTATCCAGTGAGTCTGTCTTGGCTAACTCATGAACTGACTAATTACATTTACTGCATATCATATATTAGGTCTGGTGTTAACCAGATACATCAATGATTGAATCAATTTTTGATACAAATTTGGATCAATATCACATGAATCAGTAGAAGCATCATTCATTTTCTTCAAATCCATCACCATTGGTGTAAGCATATATTTTCACTCTGTCATACCGAACTTCTTCAATATCTATACTATATATTTTCCTTGACTTAGGAAAATATCATTAGTCCTCTTCCATACTTCTAGTCCCAAGAAGTAGTGCATCATACCTAGATCCTTCGTCTCGAATTCAGAAGTCAATGCTTGCTTGCATTCGAGAATAAGTCTTTCTAAACCGATGAGGAATAAGTCATCCACATACAAGACCAAGATTAGGCACTCATTACTGACAATCTGATAATATAGGTTTGGATTAGAAACACTCTTGTTGAATCCCAAACTCATCAAGAATCCATCCATCTTCTCGTACCAAGCACGGGGTGCTTTCTTTAGTCAATACAAGGATTTCTTCAACCTGCACACATGATTTTTCTCGTCGTGTATCACAAATCCTTTTGGATGCTTGATGTAAACTTCTTCATCAATCTCACCATTGAGAAATGTTATATTTACATCCATATGATGTAGTTTCAAACCCATGGATGCAACTAGTGCACTGATAGTATGGATGGAAGTGTATCGGGCTACTAGAGCAAATGTCTCCTCATAGTCAATTCCCTCCACCTGTGAGAANATCAGCTGCATGCTTAATCTTATAGATCCACTTGGAAGTTACTATAGACTTCCCTTCTGGTCTTAGAACAATATCCCACACAGAATTCTTCATGATGGACTGATACTCTTCTGCCATGGCATCTTGCCATACCTGCTGACCTGCTTCTTCTACATGACAAGAAGGCTTAGTATCAATGATGTGGCCAATGGCTGAATAATACCTCAAAAATCTCTTTGGTTTCTTTCTCTCTCGGAATTTCCTTGAGGAGATGCATGTCCCTCTACCTCGTGTAGAGTTTGTTGAGCCCAGGAAAGCCTTTTATGGCCTACTACAATGTCTCCACGGACATCAACTGGATCGATTGGATCAATGGTTGTCTCCCTCTGAACTGTTGAAGGGAGAGAAGGTATTGTTTCTTCCATCCTCTCAAATAGTTTGACTCACTCTGAGTCAAGTGACTCCCTCTGAAGTCCAAAGGATAGACATCTTCCCTTTTTTGTGTTTCTAACTACAGGTTAATCAAATAAAGAAAGTAGTACAAAAAATTACCCTAGCAGAAAATGACATGCCCTAAATAATGAATATTCGATTGATAATAAGAGCATTTCGATAGTTTCCCAAATAATTTGTTCTCTCGTAGACACTGTAGTACCAAGCAAAAACGTTCTTCATGTTCTTCCATCATCCCAAAATATATCAAAATATCCTAAATGAATACTTGAACAAACTTGTCCAAGTATTCATGAAACACCCCATTCATCAAGCTCATGAATACCCCTGGGCCATTTGTCAGTCCCAACAATAAAACAATAAACTCGTAGTGTCCAAACCTCATCTTAAATGTGGTCTTAGGAATGTCTTCCTCATTGATCTATAACTAGTGATACCTTAATCTCAAGTCGATCTTTGAAAACACTGTTGTGCCTTTCATCTGATCAAATGGATCATCTATCCTTGAAAACATATATTGGTTCTTGATCGTTTCCTCGTTCAAATGAAGGTACTCAATATAGATTATTCACGACCCATCATTCTTTCTTAGGAAATAACAGGCGCACCCCAAAGTGACACACTTGGACGTAAGTCCTAGGTCTAACAACTCCTTCAGTTGCATTTTCAAATCCTGTAACTCAGGGGTCTACATCCGATAAGGCATTCTTGCTAACAGTTCAATTCTAGGTTCTGAGTCGATTGTAAACCCAATCTCTCTTATGGGTGGAAATCATGGTATCTCTTTTGTAATTACATCAGAAACCTATTGTACTACCAGAGGGTTTTCTAGCCCCTCCATACACCCTTTTCATTCAATGCAAGGATTGCATATAACTTGCATCCCTTCACATGATCTTTTGTAGTTGTAGTGAAGAAATGAACCTCAGGGATACTCCATGTTTTATTCCTACAATCCACTTCTCTATCCCTCATCGTTGGTCCAACTCAACTGGTTCATCTTATCGTTGAGTATTACATCATGCGATTCCCACTAGTCCATACTGATCATTTCATCATAAGATCTTAAGATCATGACATATAGGTCAGAAGTCATTACACTATTTCTCAGGTTAAAGGGACAATTCATACCCCTTCCTCCAACCATTCGGTTGGCACCCGAAGCCATTTCGACAAATATAGACTCGTCTGGTTCATTGCCTTTACCTAAATTCCTTCAGTGTGATACTTGAATTACAGCTCTTTGTAGCACCAAGATATAACAAATACTAAACGGTTGGTTGGCGATGGTACCTGATGCCTCGAGCACAGTGTATTGGTGCTCGACCTGGTGGTTATTCACCGCAGTCATGAATCATGTGGGTCTTGCCCATATTCACAACGACAGTGTGTCTTTTTGACATGTCTGCACTCACCCTCTCAACCTGACAGTCGCACCGGTAATGTGGCTCTCCACATGCCAGCATCTAGTCTTCAGTCTAGTACTCTTGGTCCCCGAAGTAGAGCCACTAACCCACCAGCCTGAAGCCCTAGTCTGTTCTACTGAACATGCCTAACAACTATTGCTTTTGATGCAGTGGTCCCCGGTAGGGGGTATTTTGCTGAGGAACCTGTCATCATGGTGTCGCAAACAAGGGTCCTCTATACGTATCTTGATACCATGAGGTCTTGTCTTGCTGACGTATGGTGCTGCTGCGCACCCGATGTCATCATTATAGATGGTTTTGCAGGAGCCCTGACCTGACTCCCACTGGTCAATTCTTCTTCAACTATGAGGCCTACTAGATTGCATCGTGCAATGTCCGAGGCATTAAGATCCTCACCTTTTCACGAAGGTTGGCGTTGAGGCCAAATCATGAACTTTCTAACCTCCATCTTCTCTATATTCAAAGGCAGGGCATACCGAAGTAACTCCATAATTTAGATTTCCTACTTCAGCACCATATGACCACCCTGTCGTAAGGCGTTAAACTCATTGAGCTAACGCTCAATGAATCCTTTTGAAAATTACTTCTCCTGGAACCGTTGCTCGAACAATTCTCATGCCACATCTTCAACGTCCATGTTGAGTTGAGGTAGGAGCGTCTTCCACCATAGAAGAGCGCTCCCCTTCAGCTGAAAGACCTCCATATAGGCCTTCAAGATGGAGGTAGTCGCGGAGTGTGAAGCACATCACCAGGTTCTCCAACCATTCCTTGGTGGTTGTGTCGTCTGTTGCACCCAAGAACTCAGGAAACTTGACCTTCTCGAGTTCTCAGTGAATGCTACCAATACCAGCTGGGGCATGTTGTGGACCCTCAGGGGTATAGGCTCCCTGGCCTCATCTCTATCTAGAAAGTTATTCAAGGCCTTTGACATCCTATGAAAGGAACCTCATCATACCAATCAAATCCCACACGACAATCCATTCATGCTCAAGACTTGTTCTTCTCCTTATTATCATGTCGTCTACCTCCAAGACATCCTCTTACCAAGATTACCACATGGACAGGTTAAAAATTTTAATGAGCGCTAAGTTTTTAATCAAGGATTTAATATAGTGAAAGGCATGACGATCCACAGTCACAGGGTTGAACCCGATCTAATACCATATGTAACAGTCCCACCATTACGACAACAAAAGCGATGTACAACAGGTAAAACATTTTTCTTCTTCTAATGCTACGTTAGGAAATTTAAAGCATCACAATAAATAGCAACATCATCGACACAAATTTGACATGAATTAACGAAACATTATCAATGCATCAACAATCAATTATGACACAAGACTGACACATCATCATCATGAACCATGACACACATATCCATGTATTAACACATTGATTAACAACAAACCAACATCATTTCATTTTACAATTAATATAATACCAAGATAACATAAGATAACATAACGAACCATAAGGATCATAAATATAATCATGAGAATCACATAATATACTACCCTCCCAACCTGCCCTGCAAGGTTAATACCTCTATGACACATAAGAAATGCTTAAGCCAAGGTTCCAATTGATTTTAACCATTTAAGGTCTCAAGGCTGGCGACTGTTATGAGGAACAAGGAGGTGTCTACATCTTACTAACACAATCAATCCAAGCAACTAGCTAAATCAACACAGTCTACAATCATCAATCACATTAATCCATCAGTCCTAAACATCATTTAATCAAGCCACCAAGTAAACATTCACACAACACATAATAGATCATATTAAATTCAAGGTGCAAACGTTTATCAATTATTTTTGAGGCGCAAGGCCCAATCACAAATGCAACCATCCATCAAGATAAATTTTCAATACGTGTTAGAAGACTAATGTCTAAGTCCCTCATTTATTACATAAAATCCAAAAGCGCAAAAACCAACATTTATTACAAAACTCTATTGTGCATGAAGTCTAAAATATATGACTAAAATTCATTACATCATAAATCCAATGTGCGTGAGAATTCCAATTACTCATCTAGTCATGCATCACATTATTAAATTGCGCACGAGCATTCTATTCAAACAATCCCATCATTTACACATCAACGATCCAAGGCGCATGAGATATCGAATGTATCTCGCAAGGCACACATAATGTAATTTGAGAATCAATCATACTTCAACTATAATTAAAGGCGCTAGAGATAATAAGGGCTAACATGACTCTCCAATTAATGTCAATAATTAAGGTTGTCACCAACAACCAAAAATTCCCAATTTCGTAAAATTGTAACCTCGGTTCAATTTCAAATCGTCTTTTTTAACATATAAATAAATGAACTGAAAGCTACAACACTAACATAATTAGTATTAATTTCTGATTTTTTGATAACCATGGGATGAATAATATCATGACATAAACTAAATGGGCAGAAAATGCAGAAAAACTCAATACCTATGGTTGTCGATTGTGCAAGTGGTTCACTAAGTTACACAATCGAGTTAACACCTTGTCCTTCTTTATTTTCTGACTTTTTGAACCAATACAAATCTCATTTATTACAATCAACCCCACAAACCTTGAAGGTCACAAAGATATGAAGGCGAAATATGATACATTTATATTAACCAATGTGTAGTGCATTTTCACTCAAATACACAATAAAATTCAATGACCATGTCAAGTGACAAGTAATTAGTAAATCTGTATATAATTGACTACAATCATTGATGAATAATAATATTAATACTATTATTCCTTAATTATTAAATAAGGTGAAAACAATTGTAACCCTTCATCAACTTATCTGCCTCATATTATTATTAAAAGATCTTAACACTAACTAACATCAATATATAACTATCTGGTTATCAAGCGAACCATAAGTCAAACAGTACCAATTACTTGAAATGTAATTACCCTTTTAATAGTGGGACATAAACCTGTAGTTCCTAAAAGTTGAATAGATATGAATACCATATAATCTAAGGGATTTCAAGCACATTAAATATCAACAAGGAACCCGCTCATTTGTTCGCATGCAATAATGACTTGGGGATAATCCCCATCCTAAAATTTATTCAATATCAAACTTGATAAAAATAAAAATAAAAACAAAAGAAGGGAAAAAACCTAAACGTTGGAAATGACATTAAGAAGCAATATTTCGTTTCTTATGATATGCACTCTTAATAAAGGCATTGGAAAACAAAAAGCAGAGGAATTTTCTACTATGATATCCACGAAAACTGTATGCGTTGTCTACTGGCAGTTCACTAGCCGTTGAGGGTGCTGAAAAAAAACGCTAGGCAAAACCTAAATTCACAAGGAGGCATAGAAGCAAAAATGCGCTCCGGTATGGCCCTTGTCACCCAGTTGATTCAGAAGCGAACCTTGGTGCTTCCCAGGTTAAGGAGAGTATGGAGTTAATCCCTGGAATGCACTCGCATAGCTCAAGGATCTCCCCAATCCACGCATGGTAAACCCCAAATCGCAGAATTTGCAAGCCCATCTCCGAGATTGGAAGGGAGAAATCACAATGTACAGGAGGTGAAAGAAATCACTGGCAGAGGGAGAGAAAATCGCTGGAAACAGGGTATAAGTCGTTGAGTGAGGGAAGAACATTAGCGCAGAGAAAAGAAGGGGGATTCGCTGCACCAGCGGTGATTTCTCTTGGCAATCCCAACGAATTTAATGTTGAGTAAAAACAATAAAAAACAAAAACACCTTACACCCCACTGCTCAACACGCTGGGAAAAATCTCGAAATTCTTATTGAGTCAGGGACAATAAAAAAAACTTCCAGGTATGTAAATGGATTTTGAGTGGGAAGAGACCAGTCAACGCAGAGAAGCATGAGATCATAAGGTTGGGCGATTTTTGGCTCAGAACGCAGGGTCAAACTTCATCAAGAATGCAGAGGGAACAATAAAAAAAAATGCAAAGGCATCAAACTAAGCGTAAGCCTACAACGCTAGATAGAAATAGCGCAATAAGATATTCTTTGAAGGTTTTTGGAATTTAGAGGAAAAATTCATTCTCAACAAGTTTCTTCTATATTACACCCATCCATGGAATTGCAGAAATTTTACAACAAATATTATATTACAGTTGAGGCAAACATAAATAAAATTTGATATACATGACCATTTTTAAGGCAATTAAAATTATAATGAAAACACTGTCACCGGTGATCTGGGCCTGGAAATGTTCCTTGTCAATTGGCGATTTGGACGTCCTCCCGCTTGCTAACCGTGAAGACTTCACCGGTACCTCCCAGCCAATGTTAGGGGTACTCTTCTTCTCCCGTATTCCCCCGAGACGCAAAGGGACCACGCGCACAACCGAAGAAAAGATAGCGCCCAAGTCACCTTGCAAGGTCGAGCTACCACTCTCTATTCGAGTTGGGTATCCCAGCTTCCACAAAAAAAATCAATCAAGAAAAATCCGGTAGCATAACCTTACGTATACCAGTCGTAATCCATTCCTCTTATCTGTCATTACTTTTATAAAGTTCTCTTAGTGACCATTTTCCAATTGCAAAAAAATTATTTTTATTAAATTTTAATTAAGAAAAACTCTCCCCCGTACATTTGTCACCCAATCCCTTAGTTGCACCAGAAATTCATTTAATTAATTAAATCAATTGTGAATTTCTCTCACCCACCTAAGAACACTCCTTGGTGTCCCTTTATTCCCTCAATTTCCTTTAACGAATGGAGTTTTATTTAGAAAAGTTCTCTAGACTAGATTCATTCCTAAGTTCCACATTTCTTTTTGCATTTAATTTCCCCTTTTTGTCTAAGTTCCCAATTGACATGTTTTTGCACATAAACGATAATTAATTCTTAGATAAAATATTTCTCCTTTAAATTCTTAATTTGATTTTTCTTCATCCCCCTTTTATTAATTTATTAATTAATTTTTTAGTCCTCATACCCTATTTATACCTAGGCTTTAATTTCAACTAAGATTAGCATTTTTCAAGGGAAATTTTATAATTAATAAACTTTACTCATAACATTTTTATTTTAAGGTTGACCATGTCAAAATAAAATATTGTTTTCTAGGCACCCAGGTTCATTGACTCACCAATGTTAAAAATCATGATGTGTCCTTCAAGATGCACTACATGCTCCAAGGGTGCCACTCTCCTTTATTTGCGTTTCATTTATGCGACGTGCCTTTCAAGATGCACTACGTACTCCAAGGGTGCCACTCACCTTTTGACTGATTTTGGTAAACATCCAATCCTTGGAGTCAATACTCTAGCAGGCGACTATGTGAGAGACTAAGGGCCTCTAAGGAATAAGGACATTGTCTTATTGCAATCCCCTTAAAATATTCATGAGCAACTATCTCAGTCTACCCTCACAACATCATGTGTTGATGATTGCAGCTATGTGAGACATTCTCCAGCTTACAAACCTATGAGGTGTGCATCATTGCAGCTATGTGAAGTCTTTCTCTCAGCTTACAAACCTGAGAAAAATCCCCTAAGAAAGGTATGTGGTTCCCGCCTGAGACAGAGCTAGGAACGTAGAGATGACCTCATCCATTCAGAGAATTGAGAAGAACTCCAGATGATTATCTAGTGGAAAAGGCAATCTGATAAGTTGGACGTGCATGTGTGTAATGATACCAAGCCAATTTTTTGCTTGGAATCACTAACTAATCACTAATTTGATTATTATTTATTGTATATACAGGTTGACCATGAACATTTCGGCTTGAGGGTTTATTTAGTTATTCACCCATAGATTTATATAAGCATCATTGTCATCATATGGAGATCATCAACACTACACAAGATAAGAACCACAAGCAAATAGCTTAACTTTATTATAAGAAAGCAAGCACCTGATACAATAGAGAAGCATATCTGGAATAGATGGCTTCAAGACAATAATAGAGTTGCATACAAAATGCTCCTGGAGATACAAATCAAACCTCCCAAAGGCTGCAATAGAAGATGAATGCTCAACTACAAAACCAGGGTTTAAGCCTAACCCCCAAGTTACTGGTACGACCCTACTGACTGCTGGTACGGCCTATTGAAGACAAGACCCCCAAGGGTTCAACCCTCCTGAGATAAGGACATGCAAATGTTTCCAACTCCTTCCCAAAGATAGATCAAGATAATGGAAGCCTCCTCCTGAAGTATGGAGCTCAAACACTAAAGCTTCCTCCTCAAACTGCAAAAACCCTAAGATGGTACGGTCCTCTTGAAACCCTAAATATGGCCAATAGTATGGCCTAGATGAATATGGGCTCTGAATGATCTAAAACTATCTCAGATGATATATTGGGCCACCACAAGCACTTGAGAGAAGTCCCATGATCAGATCTAGCCTATAGCCTTCTAGATCTAAATAATATTGAATCACCAAATCGTCCCCTTCCTCCAGAAATCGTTCCAACCTGCAAATAGATTATAGGGATGTGATGAATCCTCCAAGAAGCCCTCAAACTGATGAGTAAGGGCTTGCAAGAAAAACCCTAATGCTGGAATTCTCCAAGGCTCCTTCTCCTAGCTAGATCAAACTCTTCTTCAACATATGGTGCGCCCCTGCAAGAAAACCCCAGCTGGTATAGCCCTGTTGATCCAACTGGTACAACCCTGCTAATCCTCCTGAATAGATTATAGCTGTAAAATGGTGTGGGTGGAGTATTTCATCCCCGAGACCAAGCTTGGAGATAGGTGAGAGGAATCTTTCACCACTGAGATGCTCACTAAGGTTTGTAATATCAAAACCCTAAAAATTGTATGCTCAAGAGCATCAACAAGCAAAATATCAAAATCTAGAATGAATGAGAGGTGTGCCCTAGCCTTCTCTTTATACTTTTCTTCTATTTCCCTGTTGAATTAAGTTAACCCCTAGGTTTAACCCTAACTCAACCTCCAACACTTCTATTTCTTCATTCAGTTATCTTTTAACTCTTTTTTACCTTTTTATTAAGTCAACTTAAGAATATAACCGTAGTTTGGTTGACTTTTCCCCTAATTGTGAGACTATGGCCTAGTGGGGATGCCTAGGCCACTAAGTCTTCTCAAACCTCTTCCTCAAGAGGTGGAGGACATTACAATCTCCCCTACTAGAAATTGTTTGTCCTCAAGCAATTCCAAACATGTTTCCCGTACCACTTGTTCATTCTACCACGTGGCATCCTTAATGGGTAGATCCTTCCATCTGATCGGCTACTCTTTGATGCTTCTTTTCCTGAGCCTCTTCTCATGAACCTCTAGTATCTCTTCTGGAATCAAAACCAGTTTCCCTTCTTCATCCATAGGAGGTAGCACCTCAATAGGTGTGATGTGTTGGCCGATGGCCTTTTTCAAGCAGGACACAAGGAAGACATTGTGTATCCTGCTACCCTGTGGAAGCTCCAACTCATATGCTACGACCCCCATCTTCCTACTAATCCTGTAGGGTTCAAAGAAACGTGGTTGTAGCTTCTCTGCTCTGCTCCTTTTAACATAAGCCTTTATGTATGGTTGGAGCCTTAGATAGACTAAGTCACCAACTTCAAAGGTACGATCAACCCTGTGCTTGTCTGCTTGGACCTTCTGTTGGTTATGTGCTCTCTATAGATGATTCTTCAGTTCTCTGAGGATGTCTTGGCTCTGTTGTACCCAATCCTGTACCATTGGTGCCCTTCTGTCTCCAAAAAAAATCTCTACAAAAGATGGTCATAACTGTATAAGGCCCAGAATGGTGTCATGCCTATGGACACATGTTGGGTGGTGTTGTAGAAGTACTCTCCCAAGTGAAACCATCCGACCCACACTTTTTGCTACCCTGCTACATAATTCTTGAGGTAGCCTTCTACCCATTTGTTGACTATCTCGGTCTGTCCATCCATCTACGGGTGATAGCTGGTACTAGGGGTCAAGGTCGTACCCACCAATCTTAACAACTCCTGCTAAAATGTACTCATGAAATTGTTGTCCCTGTCACTGACAATGATCTTAGGTAGGCCATGCAACCTGAAAATCTCCCTGAAAAACAATTTGGCCACCTGTGTTGCACTGAAGTCTGTGGCTATGGAGAAGAAGTGTGTGAACTTCGTCAACTTGTCCACCACTACGAAAATGCAATCCTTCCCCTGCGTCCTTGGCAACCCGGTGATGAAATACATGGATATGCTTTCCCACTTGTGCTCTGGAATGGGTAAGGGTTGCATTAGTCCTGTTGGGTGAGTGTGTTCGTCTTTGTTTTCCTGGCATGTAGTACACTCCTTGACATGATTTATTACGTCCTCCTTGAGGCCCTTCCATGAGAACCTCTCTCTCACCTACCTGTACGTCTTGCTAATCCCTTGGTGCCCTGCCATTGGTGAGTCATGACATGCCTGCAATACCTTGGCCTTGAAGGTTGATTCAGGAACCAAAAATATTTGAGCTTCTTCACTCCATTTGAAGGCTCCCTTCTTTGTCAAATTGGTCAAGGGTGCACACAACTGAGAAAACCCTTTGACAAATTTCCTGTAGCAAGTGCACATGCCTAGAAATACCCTTAGCTCTGTGAGTGTCTTAGGGGTAGGCCACTCCATGATGGCTTTAATTTTCTCTTGATGCACCTGTACCCCCTTTGCTCTGATGATGTGTCCCAAGTAAAGAACTTATGCCATCCCAAACTCACATTTGGACTCCTTAGTGTACAATGATTTCTCCTTCATTATAGATAGAATTTGGTCCACATGTCGAAGGTGTTCCTCCCATGTCTTGTTGTAAATGAGAAAGTCATCAAAAAATACTAAGAAGTGCTTCATCAGCTATTTGTTGAACACATGGTTCATGCAAGATTGGAATGTAATTGGGGCATTGGTTAACCCGAAGGGCATCACCAAGAACTCATAATGGCCGTAATGACACCTGAAAGTTGTTTTTGAAATGTCCTCCTCCCTCATATTGATTGATGGTAGCCAGAATGAAGGTCAATCTTGGTGAAATAGATAGCTCCATGCAGTTCGTCTAGCAACTCATAAATCTTGGGTATAGGGTACCTATTTTTTATTGTCTTTTTATTCAAGGCCCTGAAGTCGATGCACATCCACATCGTCCCATCTTTCTTCTTGACCAACACTACTGAAGATGCAAAAGGGCTAGAGCTCAGCTTGATGTGTCCCATGTCCATAAGTTCTTTGATGGATTTCTCTATCTCATCTATACTTCTTTGGATGCCTATATGGTGTGGTGATGATTGACTTAGCCCCTACTTCCAGCTCAATGATATGCTCAAACCCCTTGTCTGGTGGAACCCTTGGAAGGATCAGTCCAAACACTTTGTGGTTCTTATCAAGGATCTCTTGGATCTTTGGGGTGTCGTGAACCTTACCCTACTCATCCACATGTGCCGAAATCCTACATTCAATTGCATATACAATCTCCTCTCTCCTGAAGATGGCTTCCATCCTCTTAGTCATAACTATCTTGGCATAATTACCTGTCATGCCTCTGAGCACTACCTTTTGTCCACCCTCCTCTGTAAACGACATCTCCATGGTCTTGTAATTGGTGGTGATAGGTCCCATTGTCCTAAGCCATTGCACTCCAAGGATGATGTTATTGTTTGGAAGGTCCATCACATACACGTCATATACTAACTCATGCCTACCCAATGTAAGTCTCATACCTGGAATGCACCTATCACAAGGCATAGTTCTTCCACCTGCTACCTCCACCTTGAACCCTTCAAATCCTACCGTGGGTATATTCCTCCTCTTCAACAGTGTTGAGTCAATGAAGTTTTGAGAGGATCCCCCATCAATCAACACTGATACCTTCTGACCCTGGAAGACTCCTCTCATCCTGAAGGTGTTGAATTTGGGTACCCCACTGATAGATGCCAAGGTGGATTTCCCCTGAGTCGTAATATCCTGTTCTGTGACCACCTCCTCTATTGTATCTATGGTTTCGGCCTCCATGTTCTATATTTGGCTGAAATCTTCCTCCTCATTGTCTGAGGTCACCTCTATGTAGTGTACTTGGCCACGACCCATGCACTTGTGTGATGGGTTCCAAGGTTCCTTGCACGTGAAGCATAGTTTCTTCCTTCTCAGTTCCCTCCTGGTGTTATCATCCATTCTTCCACGACCCCTGTCAAACCCTCTTGGGTCACATCCCCCTTGGTTCATTGGAGGTCTCTGGTCTCTTCCTCTGGTGTTAACGGGTGGCCTAGGTACAAACTTTGGTTTGGAAACTGGTCCTAGGTCCCTTGTCTTCCAAATGGAATCCTGGAGGTTGGTAGGCTTAAAATCCTTTACCCAACCCTTCAAGGTTTCCATCAACCCCTCAGTGAAGAGCATCATGAGCTTGGTTGGTGATATATCCTACACCATGACTGCTAGCCTCTGAAATTCCTCAATGTATGCTTCAATTGCACCTGTTTTCTTGAGTTGTGTGAGCTCCCAGAAAGGTAGTTCAGGATCCCCCTGATCAAATCTATCAATGAGTCTTTGGGTGAATTATGTGTAGGTCACTATCTAGTTGTGGCCTAGGGTGGTGAGTCCATGATACCACCAGTCATGAGCCTTGCCATCCAAATACATAGTGGCAAATTTTATGGCCTCCATCTCCCTCATGGGATTAAGATGCAAATAAGTGTCTAGTTTTTGTACCCATGCCTAGGATGTCATCTTGGTTATACCATCAAAGTATGGGATTTCTATCTTCCCTGCTCTTCGTTCAAACTCATAACTGCTCATGTGGTTCGGCCTGGGCTTGTTTCTGAACTTGAATTGACAATATTGATCCAGGGACATCTTCCTCTAAATGATCATATCCAATCCATAGTACTCCCTAGTACACTGTGCCATCTGCTCAACAAAGTCATCCAGTTGTTCATGTTGTACTTGTTCATATGTGAATGTGGGAAAGAACAGTCTAGGGTTCATCCTGCTCCCCATATGCCCATGTGACATACCCTCTCCATGGCTTCCTTCGGATCTGGGAGCATTTTCCAGATTATACCTAACTTCCCCATGGGATCCACCAACCTCTTTGTTTCCATATGTCTCAAGGTCTTTCCCCTAGTGATTCATCATCATCAATAGCTTTATTATCCGAGTCCGGTTCTCATCAATCTTCCTTAGATTCTCGTCTACCTTCCTCAAGGTCTCAGTGATCTCGGCTTGACCCCTTAGGTTTGTCTCCTGGATTTCCTGTAAAAGGGGGACCAAGTTACCTTCTGTAAGGTTTATGGTTTGATGGAATTTGTCAAACTCAACTGCCAATAAAGCCAAGCCCTGTGGCTCATGGTCATCTCTTGATCCCTTCATTTCGTCTTCTGTTTCACTAACTAGCTTCTTCCTTCTACCCATAAAGATACCATTGTACCTCTGCATGCGCTAATCCTCACAGGTTTGGAGGATCAAAGGTCTGATACCACTGTAATGATCCCAAGCCAATTTTTTGCTTGGAATCACTAACTAATCATTGATTTGATTATTATTTGTTGTGTATGCGGGTTGGCCATGAACATTTCAGCCTTAGGGTTTATTCAGTTATTCAGCCATAGATTTATATAAGCATCATTGTCATCATATGGAGATCATCAACACTACACAAGATAAGAACCACAAGCAAATAGATGAACTTTATTATAAGAAAGCAAGCACCTGATACAATAGAGAAGTAGATCTGGAATAGATGGCTTCAAGACAATAATAGAGTTGCATACAAAATTCTCCTAGAGATACAAATAAAGCCTCCCAAAGTCTACAATGAAAGATGAACGCTCAACTACAAAACCAGGGTTTAGACCTAACCCCCAAGATACTGGTACGTCCATGTTGACTGCTGGTACGACCTACTAAAGACAAGACCCCCATGGTTTCGGCCCTCTTGAGATAAGGACCTGCAATTTTTTCCAACTCCTTCCCAAAGATAGATCAAGACAATGGAAGCCTCTTCCTGAAGTATGGAACTCAAACACTGAAGCTTCCTCCTCAAACTGCAGAAACCCTAAGATGGTACAGTCCTCCTAAAACCATGAATATGGACAATAGTATGGCCTAGCTAAATATGGGCTCTGAATGCTCTGAAACTATCTTAGATGATAGATTGGGCCACCACAAGCACTTGAGAGAAGTCCCAAGATCCGATCTAGCCTATAGCCTTCTAGATCTGAATAATACTGAATCACCAAATCATCCCCTTCCTCCTGAAATTGTTCCAACCTGCAAATAGATGATAGGAACGTGAACTAATGAGTAAGGGCTTGCAAGAAAAACCCTAATGCAAAACCCTAAGAATATAACCTTATTTTGGTTGACTTTTCCCCTCAGTGTGAGACTATGGCCTAGTGGGGATGCCTAGGCCACTAAGTCTTCTCAAACCTCTTCCTCAATAAGTGGGGGACATTACACTGTGGCTGAGCACAAGGTGAACGTGTGAAATCCCAAAGTGTTGGGTGCATTATCATGTGAACATAAATGAATATGATGTGTTAGCCCCCTCTAAGCAGCAGAGTTGATGAGAAAACTCCAGAGGATTCTCCTGTGTGAGGTAGTGGGAAAGAATATTTGTAGAGTGGACGTTCTTGTGGATGAGCACAGGTGAACGTGTGTAGATCAGGTTCTTCTGTCTAATGTAGTGAGCCAGAGATATGACATCCCTATGGATGTGCCCCTAGTGGATGAGCACTAGTGGGTGTATCAGATCCTTTGATATATGTTGTTCAAGAGTCAGACCTGCCTATAACCCTAATTGTTATGTAAAGGGTACAAGTCAGCCCCACCTTAATGTGATTAATAATAAATGTAAAAGAAAATTAATATGGTTAATATTAATTATAATAATAATAATAATAATTATTATTATTATTATATTGTGACTTAATGAGGTCGGCCCCGTTGAGCCATAGACACTTCGAATGATAGAATAAGTCAAATATAAGTAAAGGAATATTCCCCATTGTGGAATCATATCTTTCTTGTGAGTTTTAAAATTTCAGCAAGTACATATACTTGGGAAAAGGTGTGCACCTCTCTTGGGCACTAGTCTTCTAGGGTTTGAGAACCCTCTTGTGTGGCAGGTATTTCTTGGTGGTGAAGGTATTTCTCTTGAATAATATAGCAAAGGATTTGGCTGGGTTTTCTTCCCTTGTTAAGAAGGGTTTCCCAGGATACTTCTTGTGTTCTTGTGCATGGTTTTTCTTCTTGTGATCTTGGTTGTTGCAACATTATTGTCTATGGTTAAGTTAAGATAAAATGGAATGAAATTCATGCTTAAACTAGCTTATTGAAAAATAAGCATGGTATCGTAGAATAGATCTTGAAGAAACCATTGCACAAGCATCTACCAGTCTCCTCTCTTTTCTGCAGAACCGTACAACACTCCTAGGGTTTTCTAGAAAATTTGTACGACCCTCCTAGGGTTTCCATAAAATCCGTACAACCTTCCTTTATGATATGTTTCAACCCTTAAACACTTAAACGTTGGGGATAATTTTGGCATAGGAGAGTACGACCTCCTCGAGCGCATCTCCAGAGACTCTCAGAGTGACATTCCGAGAATTTTGAAATTTTGGCCCTAGGGTTTCTAGGGTTTCACCAATTTCTGCAAAAAAATCAAAATTAGGGTTTCTGCAAACTCATTGAAGGAGCTCTTCATATCACCAGTGTTCTCCTATATTTCAAAGGCTTATTGTTGGCAGTCATAAGTCCAATAAAACCTAAAAGTGCTAGCCTAACCTAGCTGTTAGGTTTTCTAGCCTAGTTGAAAAAGGGTTGTGAAGAATCTAAAATTATGATGAACAAAAACTATGATGGAAGATAAGATTGATGAATCAAGCAACTTCAAAGTTCTTGAAATACAAGACTTCATAGGAAGACTTATTGTGGGTAATACAAAAGGGTTTATCAAAGACAACTATCAATGAATGGAAGGAAGATGACATCAGGACAAGGAAGCCAATCACCTACTCAGGCCCTTACATTGAAGGGTCAGCTTCAAAATAACAAAGATGAAAAAATGTGACACTCTGGCTATATTCTTCATAAATATATCAAAGGATAGAGATCAACCAAGAGCCATTGGAGAAATCACATAAACATCCTCAGGTATGCACTTGTATATATTATTTGTGTCACTGTCGTGAGTGAAATTGCAGGAGGAAGAAACCTATGTTGAAGTCATGGATCCAGAGGAATCTCAGTGCATTCAGAGAAAAAACACACTCAAAGTGAAGATTCTAGTTTTGATTGTTGTAATTTTCATTCCTCTGACCTATATTTATAAAGGTTTGTTGCATTACAAATAGGTGTTGTAGTTGTGACAATATTCCTTAAATTTTTTTAATTCTAGAGATGTACTCATTATTCTCTTTTAGGAGATATTCTTGTGTTGGTTCTTTTTGTTTTCTTGTTCCATATAGGTTCACAACAAAATAAGATGATTATCCTTCAGAGGGAGTCACTTGACTCAGAAGGAGCCAAAACCATTTGATAAAGAAGAAGAATAGAACCATCATTGAGACAACCAATGCTACAAAGCATGATCAGAATATTTCTAGGATTCCATGGGAAGAAGCATGCATCACACAGTATATGTGCAGAACAAGAGTCTTCACCAGACTTTGAAAAACATAACTCCCAAATAAGTCTTCACCAGAATGAAGCTTGAGATTGAACACTTTAGGTTATTTGGGTGCCCAATGTATTTTCATGTACTCAAAGAGAAGAAGTCCAAGCTAGATCCTTTAGGAAGAAAGGATACAATGAATCTTCAAAGACATCACTAGTTAGAGACAGATTGAGACAAGCAGATACATTGTCCTTGAAGAAGAGACAGTTTTTCAAAGACCCAGAGAATCTCAGATGGAGATTGACAGTGAGACAATACCTTCTCTCCCTTCAACAATTCAGAGGGAGACAAACATAACTCCAAGTTATCCAGTTTCTCTAGTTGATATGTTCAAAGATATTGTAGTAGGGAATAAAATTCCTACCTAGACTCACTCTGCAAGAGGCAGAGAAACATACAAGCCTCTCAAGGCACATTTCAAAAAAGAAAAAGAGATTTTCGAGCTATCCTTCAGTCATGAGCCACTTCATTTATGTTGAGACTCCTTGTCTTAGAGAAGCAATAAGAGAACTGGTATGGCAAGATGCCATAACAGAAGAATACCAGTATATCTTAAAGAATGATGCTTAAGATATTATTCAGGGACCAGAAAGGGAAGTCTATGGTAACTTCTAAGTGGATCTATATGATCAAGCATGCAGCTGATGAAAGTGTCAAGAAATACAAAATGAGATCTATAGCCAAAGGTTTCTCACAAACAAAGGGAGTTGTCTATAATGAGACACTTGACCCAGTGAACCTGATACACTTCCATCTGTACTATCATCCATGAGTTGGAAAGTATATCATATAGATAGATTCTTGATGAGTTTGGATTTCAACAAGAGTGTTTCTGATCCAAACCTATATCATTACAGTGTGGTGACGAGAGCCTGATTTTTATGACTTATTCAGAAATCCTTATTGTTGGATAGAAGTAATTCGTGAATTCTAAATTCGAGATGAATAATCTGAGTATGATGCACAACTTCTTGGGACAAGAAGTATGATAGGACAAATGAGATTTTCTCGCGTCAAGGAAAATATATAGTGAAAATATTAAAGAAGTTCAATATGACAGAATGCAAAATCCACCGTGATGGATTTAAAGAAGAAGATTGATGATGATTCAGACAAGATTGATCCACAGCTGATTGGATCAATAATGTATTTGGTTAACACCATAATTGAATCATGCCATGCAGTAAATGTGCTTAGTCATTTCATGAGTCAACCGAGACAGACTCACTAGACAACAACAAAACATGTATTGAGATATATGCGAGGCACGGTTGGATATGACCTGAGATATGCTTCTAGTATGAACTTGAGTTTGTTGGATATGCCAATTCAGATTGAGTAGAAAGTACAGTGAACCGGAAGAACACATCCGGTTGATGTTCTACCGTGAAGTTTCCCATGGTTTCCTGATGCAACAGGAAACAAAACTCTGTGGCCTTGAGTACCACAGAGGAAGAGTATATAAGCATCGATTGTGCGAAGAAATGCGGCTTCACAAGCTTCTGACATATTTATTTGACCATGAGATGGATCCTATGATGATAACCAAGAGCCGTGTGTAAAGCTCCTTGAGAACCCAGTGTTTCTTGATGGATCAAAAACATGATGAGATGAAATATCGTTATATCAGAGATATGGTGCAGAGAAAAATCGTACACATGCAATACCTTCCTACACATGAATAGATTACAAATATCTTCACCAAATTAACTTTGTGAAGAATGGCTCCCTAGTTGAGAGGGAGTGTCAATAACTCCAGCCAAGAGAAAATTCAAAATACATCCGTGTGAGACTTGGCATGATAAATAATTCCTCCCTAGATGAGAGGGAGTGTTGATGATTGCAACTATGTGAGACATTATCCATCTTACAAACCTGTGAGGTGTGGATCATTGCAGCTATGTGAAGTCTTTCTCTCAGCTTACAAACCTGAGAGAAATCCCTTAAGAAGGGTACATAGTTCCTACCTGAGACGGACCTAGGAATGTAGAGATGACCTCCTCCATTTAGAGAGTTGAGAAGATCTCCAGATGATTATCCAGTGGGAAAGGTGATCTAATGAGTTGGACATGCTTGTGGCTGAGCACAAGGTGAACGTGTAAAATCCCAAAGTGTTGGGTGTATCATCATGTGAACATAAATGAAGATGATGTGTTAGCCTCCTTTGAGCAGCAAAGTTGACGAGAAAACTCCAAATGATTCTCCTGTGTGAAGCAGTGGGAAAGAATATCTATAGAGTGGATGTGCCTGTGGATGAGCACAGGTGAACATGTGTAGATCGGGTTCTTCTCTGTAATGCAGTGAGTCAGAGATATGACATCCCTATGGATCGGCCCCTAGTGGATGAGCACTAGTGGGTGTATCAAATCCTTTGTTATATGTTGTTCAAGAGTCATACCTGTGTGTAACCCTAATTGTTATGTAAAGGGTGCAGGTCGGCCCCACCTTAATGTGATTAATAATAAATGTAAAATATAATTAATATTATTATTATTATTATTATTATTATTATTATTATTATTATTATATTGTGACTTAGTGAGGTCAGCCATGTTGAGCCAATAGACACTTCGGTTGATAGGATAAGTCTAATATAAGTAAAGGAAGATTCTCCATTGTGGAATCATATCTTTCTTGTGAGTTTGGAAATTTCAGCAAGTACATCTACTTGGGAAAAGGTGTGCACCTCTCTTGGGTGCTAGTCTTCTAGGGTTTGAGAACCCTCTTGTGTGCTAGGTCTTTCTTAGTGTTCAAGGTATTTCTCTTGAAGAATATAACAAAGGATTTGGCTGGGTTTTATTCCCTTGTTGAGAAGGGTTTCCAAGGATACTTATTGTGCTCTTGTGCATGGTGTTTCTTCTTGCGATCTTGGTTGTTGAAACATTATTGTCTATGGTTAAGTTAAATGATAAAATGGAATGAACTTAATGCTTAACCTAGCTTATTGAAAAATCAACATCATTTATCTCTCAAACTAGGTAATTGTTAACCTACAGTTCGAGCCACAATGAGACTGCTAGTAGGTTGTGGCAGGGCTATTGCCACACCTCTCCCTAAATATATATGGTTGTCGTGAATGGACCCTTACTCCTAATGTGAGTCTTATTAGCAAGCAATCTTCAGCCTGCATCCATCAATGAAACATCTTAGTGATCCATAAACAACATCATAATATACTTGATCATATGTCACATATGCATAAACAAAAATACCCAAACCATATACAATCCACTCCATGACTCGATACAGATTCCAAGGAGGTCCATTGATTCCATTGACATCCTCAATATGTCAAGAGTCCTACACACTCGGGAGAAACCAATCAATAGCACCTATCTATACATAAATAACATAACATAACATCATAATACACAATCTCATCATCAAAATCCAGAAGTGGAGCAGACAATCATATAATGAACCGGATCACTTACACACAAGTGTCCTCAAATAATAAGTGATGTCAGGTGCACACAAGAGTAGGGTGTTACAATTATGAATACAAGATTCAAATGAATGAGTGGGTACAAATCTCTTTTAGAATTACGAAGCAAGGGATCAAACAAAATTGTGCCAAAGTAACCGAGCAGGCACAATGGTCCCATCAACTTCAAACTGGAGTAAATACACTTTGAATGTAATGTTCAGGGTTTAATATAGTAAGTGGTATAGACAACATGTGGTTTGACTAGAGAGTTTGGTAGTTGAATGGCACAAAGAGCTCATTCCATAGGATCCCTATCATAATCGATCACCTAAATAATAATATGAAACATTTCTCTCAATTGTATGGGCTTCGAACAACAGACTGCATCTTCCAAAACAAACTTGTGAGGCGAACCCCTTTTCCAACACTACATAATGAGCGACCAAAATAAAAAAAATATTCCCAACCAAAAAGAACGAATAGTGCTCTCATCAAAATAAGGGTAGCAATGTTATCATACTATATAAAATTTACCAGACAACAATGACAGTGAGGTTATAGAAAGCAATCCAACAACTGAGGGTTTTGCCAAGAAAAGGCATGAAATGCTCTAATCTTCAATCATAGTTCACTTAAAAACTCACAGGGTCGAAACATGTCATGGGTACACTTAGCCACAGAGAATAGTGATGTCAATATATAGGTGGATTATTCACAAAGACCAGATTTTAGGCAGACTGTGATAACCAACTTCAACAGAGAGGCTAGACTCGAAAACAAAACCATGACAAAGAAGACTCCACTACAATCTTTACTCAATAATTCCAGTGAACAATTACACATAGCAAGGACCACATGACCAACTTTTAAAAGCCAACAACCCCAGAAAAACCACCACAGGAAACCAAAGATGCGAGCATAAACACAGTTCCAAAACATTATAATAGCTTGAGAATCACACAGACCACGAGCAATGAGAGCCAAAAATTTATTCAAAGACAGAGTAACTCTCATGGATGGAAAATTTATAAAACCCATACCTGTAAAAGTCTGTGCGAGGAGAAAAACCAAGACTATATACTTCCTCCATGACTGGGCAAGGGAGAGCAACAACAACTACCAGAGCCAAAAATGAAAGAATGACTAGGGTGACAGGCTCGAGGGGAGTATGAGTGATGTGCATTTACTTCACGTTGCTTCTCCCCTCAGATATTCATTCAATTTTTAGTACGAGTCAAGCCCACTAGCCAACTCACCATAGCACTACATTCAAACCATTAATCAACCAAAAATCCAAACTTGCCATTTAACTTTTTCAAAGTGCGCGATAATCCAAAGTGCACCACCCCTTGCCAATATCAAATTCCTTAAAAATACAATGTGTTAGGAACACAACCCACTATGCAACTCAAACAATGTGCATAAACATAGTAGAAAGGGTCAAGATCACCCAACTTTCACCATGAACAATACACAACATTAAAATTGGAGTATAATTATTTCATTCAAAAGGGAAGCGTTATCATATTTTATGAGAGATCATCCAAACCATTTAGATCCATGTTTTAATCACCCAACCACCACATATTACCATAAACAATTTAAACCATGATTTGAAACCAATGAATTGTAGAAATTTGTGTTGCTACAATCACATAGGCAAACAAAATATAAGTGTTTCTTATCCACCGTATTTCCATGATTATAACAAGGGGGTCCCACCTACTAGTATATTATTAATATAGATAAATAATAAATATTGGCAATCATTTGTGAGCATAGTATTCATCGTTCCTCTTTCAAGCATCAACAAACTGGCGACTCCACAGGGAAATCTATTTCCAACAGATTTAGAACTCAGAATGTATGGTTTTGCAGACCACGTGAACTGTAGATAAAATAATTATTTACCAAAATGATTATGCAACAGGGGAAGTGAGGTAGTTTAAGGGGAAAAAATGATCCAGGACTTTGGGAATAGCTCATGAAAAGTGTTACGTATAAGGGGTTTATTCTTGTATGCATAACATTCGATTGGTCACAATGAAAGTGTTTATTGTTTTAAGGAGAAAAATTTATGGCATGCTCTACTTGAATCTCAGGGTGGAGGGAAGAAGGGGAAAGAATAAAGTAGGGATGGAAATCCAATTATCTATCTAATAGTAGTACTGGAAGAAGAAAACAATTTCAGTGATGTCTACAAGGGGGACATCATAACAGTTGTGTAACTTGATTTTTATTGATCAACAATACTTACAAAATAGCATCATTGTGGAGAAACTAATCCAAATCTTATTTTTGATAAACAAAAAGGAAAACAATAAAAGAAAACAACGGAAATGAAAGAACAGAAAAAGAAAAACAACAAGGAAAAATCAAAACAATGAAACATAAAACTATAATACAACAGTGACTATCATGCAGCATTCAACTTTCAAACTAGTTCCACATAGTGTTTCAAGTTGGAATCGTTGGTACTGTAGGAAAATAATCGCTCTTCCAAGTCTTTTAGAAGATAAGAATTTGTGCCTAGGACAAAAGCGATTTTAAAAGGACCCAACCATAATTTTTGAAACTTCGAATGTCTTCCTCTTTCAGAATGGGTTGAATCCCAAAGAAAGACCTTCTCATTTACTTTAAACCTGAAAGCTTTTGTGCTAATGTTGAAATATTTTTTCATGGTTTGTTGTCATCTCTTTATGTTTTCCAAGGAAAACATTCTTTGTTCCTTTAAAGATAGAAATGCATTTATCCTTTGAGGAACATTAGAATAATTTAATTCTTCGATCTGTAGCATCAACCATAAAGAAGAAAGTTCCAGTTCAGTAGGAAAAATA
>SNQJ01S0032991.1:30638-49243 GCA_010110895.2 Picea sitchensis
TATGACCTAAAATATATCATTATATAATTTGTCATCTATTTTGGTATTTTTTGGGTGGAAAAAATCGAGATATTGGCTTGTAGGTCCCATTTAAGGTGTAGGTATCGATTTGGTGATTTAGGGTCCATAACCTTCCATACTCTGTTTGAGGCCTTAAATGATCATTTTTGTGGTCAAAACTTTGCAAACAAAGTTTTATCCTTTCAAAATTACTCTATGCATGATTTCCAATGACGTGAAGATCACCTAAATTGGAGTTCATATGTAGAATTTATGCCTCCCACAAGTTGACATATCATGTTGACCACCATGATTCCAAGTGTATGCCACATCAACTCACATTACTCACACATGTGGTGCTAGTCATGTGTGGAATTTCAAAATGATTCTAGAGGGTCCAAAACCCTAACATTAATTGGGGGTTGAGACATGCAAAAACCTTAAACCTAACCTTAGACAACTATCAAACCATGTTATTTATTGGTTTGCTAGGATATGAATGGGCTCCATTCTTATTGTAATGTTATTGTTCCATAGTTGAGCAGAGCATATGGGAGTGTGAATATAACCCCACAAAGCATAGGAACTATAATATTTTTTCATAGCCATATTGGCTACAGTGTCAAGGAAACCTGATAGTGAGAGCTCGTTTCTTTGTATTTTCATTCCATAGTTGAGAAGAAAAGAGCTTAGCATAGGCTTCACCTTCTAGTTGGGTTTTTTCCATATTAAGTTTTCTCGTGGTACATATTGTGTTTATTGTATGAATGATGTGTTATTTTCTTATCTTCTTTCATTTCAATTATAGTTATTTTGACATTTAAATGTATTAAGCCAATAACATTAGATTTGAATCTTAAATAAAACATTGCATAATAATAGATTGCATAAACTTGTAATATATGTTACAATGCACTGTTACATTGGAATATCCTCAATAGTTTACATATCAGTTGTAATTATCACAAACAATTAATCCACCCACCATCCAAAAATTCCAAAGAAGGGAAGATCCCGTGAGGTTTTCCTTGGAAGAAAAAGGAGTCGACAAAAAATAAAGGGGTGATAGAAAATGTGTGAGAACCACATGATTTTTTTAAAAACAAATATGCTTAATGGTGTTTTTATTTTCATATTATAATTTTTAAATGATTATGAGTGTTTCATAGATTCTTCACTTTGGAGAGAAGCCATCAGATGCTCTTTGACCATTGGAATGGATATAGGTTATGTCTACATGTTGCACCTTAAATGGAAAATTAATGTGTTT
Source organism: Picea sitchensis (assembly GCA_010110895.2). Classification (NCBI taxonomy): domain Eukaryota; kingdom Viridiplantae; phylum Streptophyta; class Pinopsida; order Pinales; family Pinaceae; genus Picea; species Picea sitchensis. Next base: position 31,909 of record SNQJ01S0032991.1, read on the forward strand.
GTAAGCTAAAAAATGATTAATTTGTAGCTACTTTTCTATTGATATAATGTGTAACTTCTACTAATATTTAAACTCTATCATGTTTTAAAAGTGATGCAAAAGAATCAATCGGATTATTTTGAGACTAGCCCTAGGGTCACAAATATTTACCAATGAAGTTGGTTTCCTAATGTTTATGTTTTCATTTGTAATATTTGTACGAAGTATCTCTAGAAGATATATTCGTTTGATTGGTTTTGATAGGTGTCGTTTTTTTGCTAAGTTTTAGGAACATAATTAGTAGATTTAGAATTGGTTGAGATAGCTCATGATGAGTTTGTTTTGTGAGCTACCCGAGAGCTCTAAGATATATTCAATATTTTGTATTGAATAGAGGTGAGAAAGTGTGGAGAGTTAAAAGTGTGTAGTGTGCAGAGGTCCGAGAGACCAAGAGGAACAGAGAAAACATTGTTGTATCCATTTATTCCTTTTGAACATAGTAGAAAATCTCAGATTTTGTGTGCCACTCTGGTTTGTTTGTGTATGAAGTCGAATTTTGTTTGAATTTGTCTCAATAGAGCAACAAAACTTTGATTCAAAAGGGCAGCAAATCGTGTGTGGAAGCGTGCTTCAAAGTCGAATGATGCCCATTTAAATTTATGTTTTGTTTGAGTTGAATGGTTGAGATTAGATCTGGGAGAGAGCCTTGCCAGATCAATGATCATTATTAATTCAAATTTCTTTCCCGTCAGAGCCTTGTTAGATATGTGTTATATTCTTTGTACGAATAGAACTAGTGTCTATGTTGCGCCAATCATGCAGGGGGACAGAGCCAACCTGCGCGGGGATTCACGGGAAGCACCCCCCGAAAAAAAAATCCTCATTTTTTGTGTCCACTTTTGGGTAGTCCTCGTTTTTCATATCCATTTTTGGGCGGTTTTTCGGCACATGTTTTTTCGCCGATGGTTTTCTATTTCTGGTTAATGAATTAAGGTTGTTGACTAATCTAGGTCATTGGATTAGGGTTTTGGATGTCGTTGGCTCCTATATTTATATTGTATTGTAATCAATGTATGTGTGAATGAATATAGAAGATGTCGATTTTCCCAGTTTGGGTTTCTAGGGGAAAAATCTATGTGTAATGTGTGTATTTTCCATTGTATCTTTTTTGTTCTTTTATTGAAAATTTGTTTGCAGTAATCAATTGTACAAGGTTAAAATCTACATTTGGTATTAGAGAAATTATTGGCTTCAGGGGGATGCCTTTGTGGTCAAGGGTTTGGCTCAGTACTGTGATAAGCCTTTCTATAGTGGGAGATTTGTGGCATTGATTCTTCAAAGTGAAAATAAATGGAAAGCAATTCGAAAATAGAGATCGAGAAATTTAATGGGCAAACTTTTGAGTTGTAGAAGATCAATATGGAAGATTTGTTGGTAGACAAACTTTAGTGGATCGTGGTGGATCCAGGTATTGCACCTACAGGAACGTCAGTAGATGACTGGAAAAATATGGATCGAAAGGTGAAGAGCACAATCTGATTGTGTCTCTCATATTCAATATTATTGAATGTGTCAGGGGAAGCTACAACCAAGGAGTTATGGGATAATTTGGGGAACCTGTATCAGTCTAAGTCCCTGGTAAATAAATTGTTCATGTGGAAAATGTTATACGACCTGAGGATGAGAGACGGGGACTCGGTGACAGAGCATCCAAATGCCTTCAATATTGTGGTAAGTCAGTTTTTATCTGTTGAGATTAAAATTTTAGATGAAGATAAGTGTATCTATTTATTGTTCTCTTTACTAGACTCGTGGGATAGTCTGGTTGTGGCCATAAGTAGTAATACAACTACCTTGAGTTTCGATTATGTGGTATCATCATTGTTGTTGAAGGAGATGAGATGGAAGAACATGAAAGGACAGAGCACACATGAATTATTTGCAAGAGGATGCTCCTAGGAAAGAAACAGATTTAATTCCTCAAATGGGATATCTAAGTCTAAGGGTAGTCTAAATCTCCCAGAAAGTTTGTAAAGGTATGTTGGAGATGTGGAAAATAAGGTCACTTCAAGAAGCAATGTAGATCCAAAAGCATTGAGAAAGTGAAGGGGTTTGAAGTTTCTCCCTCTATAGTAGAAAATACTTCCAAGGAAGACAGAGGAGATGTGTACTTGGCTTCTTCAAGCACACATGTAGATCATGAGCCATAGTTGGTTGAATCATGTGCATATTTTCATATGACTCCTCATAGGGAGTGGTTTTGTGAATATGAAAGGTACGATGGAGGTAATGTTTTCATAGGTGATGACTCGAAAAAAAGAATCATAGGAAGAGGAAAATTCAAGTTGAGGCTCATAGATGGAAGGATAAGAACATTGTTTGTTGTTTTGTACATCCTAGTATTGGCTAGAAATTTGATTTATGTAAGAAAAATGGACGATGCAGGGGTAAGAACAGTATTTGAAAAGGAAACCTACAGGATGGTTCGAGGAGAAATGGTGTTGTTGAAGGGAGTTCGAATTGGAACTCTATATAAGTTACACTTGGAAGCACTATTAGTAATGGGTGTAATAGTTCCATTGTTTCTGATATTGGAGCTAAAGAAGAAAAAACTTCTACAATCTCTGGAGAAAAGGTTATGTTGTAGCATCAAAGAATGGGGCATATCAAAGAGAAGGGATTTCGACTACCACACGGTAAAGGTATGGTTGATGGTATATCTAAATCCTCTCTAGATTTTGATTTATGTGAACACTATGTATATGGGAAGAAGAATCTAGTAAGTTTCCCCTCTGGTGCAACGAGGGAAAAATGAATTTTATAGATAGTGCACAATGATGTGTTTGGATCTGTGTCGGTTCCATCATTGGGAAAATATGTGTACTATGTCTCTTTTATAGATGAATTCTCGAGGAATACTTGGACATATTTCCTCAGGAAGAAATCTGAAGTCTTTGACAGGTTTAAAGAGTTTAAGGCTCTTGTTGAGAATCAAACAGAGAAAATAATTAAGGTGTTGAGGACAGATAATGGTGGAGAGTTCTGCAGGAATGAATTTGAAGAGTTTTGTAAGAAGTGTGGTATAGCAAGGCAGAATAATACTCCATATAAACCTAAGAAAAATGGAGTTGCAGAAAGGATGAACATGACGTTGATGGAAAAATCAAGGTGCATGCTTAATGGTGTTGGGTTAGGGAAAGAATTCTGGGTAGAGGCAGTGGGTACTGCATGTTACCTAGTTAATCGATCACCCTCATTAGCATTGGATGACAAGACTCCACATGAGGTATGAACTGGTAAGAAACTCTCTCTCACACATCTTAAGGTATTTGGCTATGAGGCCTATGTTCATGTTCCAAAGGAAAACATGAGTAAGCTAGATAAGAAGGCTGAAATCTTTATTGGGTATAAAGATGGTTATAAGATTTTGAACCTAGAAAATAAGAAGATTGTGTATAGTCGAGATGTGGTATTTGGATAAATGAAGGATGTTGTCAAACAGGAAGTCCTACCAAGTGAGGAAGAACTAGAGAAAATAAAGTTTGAGCCAAAGGATGATAAGTCAGACTCTACAGAAGAACATGCATAAGAAGAAGAAGATCTGCATACTCCATTATTGAGGAGATCGATGCAGGAAAAAAGGATACCAGAAAGGTATACTCCACCTAATTTCTGTTCAAATTTTTCTTTGTCTATTACTGATGATGATCTTAGAATTTTTAGGGAGGCAGTGGATTCAGAGGATGGAAAACTCTAGAAAAAGGCCATGGTTGAAGAAATGACAGCCTTGGATAAGAATGAAGCTTGGGATCTAGTGGAGTTTTGGACTGGAAGAAATATCATTGGCAACAAATGGGTATTTAAAGAGAATATGAATGCAGAAGGAAAAACGAAGAAATAAAAAGCTCGGTTAGTAGCAAAGGGTTATTCCCAAGTTGAGGGAATTGATTTTGGTGAGCTTTTTTCTTCAGTTTCCAAGTTAACTTCTATTAGATTTATGTTATTTGTTGTTATTGTGTGTAATGATCCCAAGCCAATTTTTTTCTTGGAATCACTAACTAATCACTGATTTGATTATTATTTGTTGTGTATGCAGGTTGGCCATGGACATTTCGGCCTTAGGGTTTATTCATTTATTCAGCCATAGATTTATATAAGCATCATTGTCATCATATGAAGATCACCAACACTGCACAATATAAGAACCACAAGCAAATAGATGAACTTTATTATAAGAAAGAAAACACTTGTTACAATAGAGAAGCAGATCTGGGATAGATGGCTTCAAGACAATAATAGAGCTGCATACAAAATGCTCCTAGAGATACAAATCAAGCCTCCCAAAGGCTGCAATAGAAGATGAACGCTCAACTACAAAACCAGGGTTTAAGCCTAACCCTCAAGCAACTGGTATAACCCTGCTGACTGATGATACGGCCTGTTGAAGACAAAGACCCCAAGGGTTCGACCCTCTTGAAATAAAGACCTGCAATTTTTGCCAACTCCTCCCCAAGGATAGATCAATACATTGGAAGCCTCCTCCTGAAGTATGGAGCTCAAACACTGAAGCGTCCTCCTCAAACTGCAGAAACCCTAGGATGGTACGACCCTCATGAAACCCCGAATATGGCCAATGGTACGGCCTAGCTGAATATGGGCTCTGAATGCTCTGAAAATCTCTCAGATCATAGATCAGGCCACCAAAAGCACTTGAGAGAAGTCCCAAGATCAGATCTAGCATATAGCCTCCTAGATCTGAATAATATTGAATCACCAAATCATCCCCTTCCTCCTGAAATCGTTCCAACCTGCAAATAGATGATAGGGACGTGATGAATCCTTCAAGAAGCCATCAAACTGATGAGTAAGGGCTTGCAAGCAAAACCCTAATGCTGGAATTCTCCAAGGCTCCTTCTCCTAGATGGATTGAACTCTTCTTCAACATATGGCATGCCCTTACAAGAAAATCCTAGCTGGTACGACCCTGCTGATCCAACTGGTACGACCCTGCTAATCCTCTTGAATAGATGATAGTTGTAGAATGGTATGGGTGGAGTATTTCATCCCCGAGACCAAGCTTGGAGCTAGGTGAGTGGAATATTTCACCACTGAGCTACTCACTAGGGTTTGTAATATCCAAACCCTCAAAATTGTATGCTCAAGAGTATCAACAAGCAAAATATCAAAATCCATAATCAATGAGAGGTGCGCCCTAACCTTCTCTTTATACGTTTCTTCTATTTCCATGTTGAGTTAAGTTAACCCCCAGGGTTAACCCTAACTCAACCTCCAATGATTCTATTTCTTCATTGAGTTCTCTTTTAACTCTTTTTACCTTTTTATTAAGTCAACTTAAGAATATAAACTTAGTTTGGTTGAATTTTCCCCTCAGTGTGAGACTATGGCCTAGTGGGGATGCCTAGGCCACTAAGTCTTCTCAAACCTCTTCATCAAGAGGTGGGAGACATTACAGTCTCCCCTGCTNCAATCAATTCCAAACCTGTTTCCCATACCACTTGTTCATTCTCCCACGTGGCATCCTCAATGGGTAGATCCTTCCATCTGATCATATACTCTTTGATGCTTATTTTCATGAGCCTCTTCTCTCGAACCTCTAGTATCTCTTCCAGAATCAAAACCAGATTCCCTTCTTCTTCCATGGGAGGTAGCACCTCAATAGGTGTGATGTGTTGGCCGATGGCCTTCTTCAGGCAGGACACATGGAAGACATTGTGTATCCTGTTGCCCTATGGAAGATCCATCTCGTATGCTACGACCCTTATATTCATTTTGATCCTGTAGGGTCCAAAGAAACGTGGTTGTAGCTTCTCTGCTCCGCTTCTTTTTATAGATGCCTGCATGTATGGTTGGAGCCTTAGATAGACTAAGTCACCAACCTCAAAGGTATGATCAACTCTGTGTTTGTCTGCTTGGACCTTCTTCTGGTTCTGTGCTCTCTGTAGATGATCCTTCAGCTCTTTGAGGATGTCTTGGCTCTGTTGGACCCAGTCTTGTACCATTGGTGCCCTCTTGTCACCAAAAGAAATCTCTACACAAGATAGTGGGTCATAATTGTATAAGGCCCTGAATGGTGGCATGCCTATGGACATGTGTTGGGTGGTGTTGTAGCAGTACTCTCCCAAGTGCAACCATCTGAACCACACTTTATGTTTCCCTGCTACATAATTCCTGAGGTATCCTTCTACCCACTTGTTGAATATCTCAGTTTTTCCATCCGTATGCGGGTGATAGCTGGTACTAGGGGTCAAGGCCGTACCCACCAATTTGAACAACTCCTGTCAAAATGTACTCATGAACCTGTTGTCCCTATCACTGACAATGGTCTTGGGTAGGCCGTGCAACCTGAAAATCTCCCTGAAAAACAATTCGGCCACATGTGTTGCACTGAAGTCTGTGGCTATGGAGAAGAAGTGTGCAAACTTCGTCAACCTGTCCACCACTACAAAAATGCAGTCCTTCCTCTGTGTCCTTGGCAACCCGGTGATGAAATCCATGGATATGCTTTCCCACTTGTGCTCTGGAATGGGTAAGGGTTGTAGTAGTCTTGTTGGGTGAGTGTGCTCATATTTTTTTTCTTGGCATGTAGTACACTCCTTGACATGCTTTATTACGTCCTCCTTGAGGCCCTTCCATGAGAACCTCTCTCTCACATACCTGTATGTCTTGCTAATCCATTGGTTCCCTGCCATTGGTGAGTCATGACATGCCTGCAATACCTTGGCCTTGAAGGCCGATCTAGGAAACAAAAATATTCGACCCTTATAGTAGATGAGGTCAAAATCCTGAAGTTATCATCCTATACATGTCCGTCCAATAGTTGACAAGTGAAGTGATCCTTTGCATACTCCATCACCAAGTGGTCCTTCCAGTCAACTGATATACCTGTCATGGAAAAAATGGATGGCCTCCTGGACAATTCATCAACCACCACGTTGTTCTTCCCTTTGACAAATTCAATGTCAAAGTCATAGGCCTGTATTTTGCTCACCCATTTTTGTTGCCTTTCATTTAATTCCTTCTACTTCAATAGGGATTTAAGACTATTATGATATGATTTGACCACAAACCTTGCACCTACCAGATATTGTCGGAATTTGGCTAGTGCATGCATGATAGCCATCATTTCTTTGTCATAAATGTTGTAGAGTAGCTCAGGACCCCTGAGTTTTCGACTCTCATAGGAAAGAGGGTGCCTATTTTGCATCAATATGGCCCCTATGCCTTCTCTTGAGGCATCACACTCCAAAGTGAAAGGTAGGTTGAAATATGGAAGAGCTAGTACTGGGCATGTGCTCATCATCTTTTTCATTTTATCCATCGTAATTTGAGATTCTTCACTCCATTTGAAGGCTCCCTTCTTCGTCAAATCGGTCAAGGGTGCATACAGCTGAGAAAAACCTTTGACAAATTTCCTGCAGTAAGTGCACATGCTTAGAAATCCCCTTATCTTTGTGAGTGTCTTAGGGATAGGCCACTCCATAATGGCTTTAATTTTCTCATGATGCACCTGTACCCCCTTTGATCCGATGATGTGTCCCAAGTAAAGAACTTCTGTCATTCCAAACTTAGATTTGGACTCTTTAGTGTACAGTGATTGTTCCTCCATTATAGACAGAATCTGGTCCACATGCCGAAGGTGTTCCTCCCACGTCTTGTTGTAAATGAGCAAGTCATCCAAAAATACTAACAAGTGCTTCCTGAGTTGTTTGTTGAACACATGGTTCATGCAAGATTGGAACGTAGCTGGGGCTTTGGTTGACCCGAAGGGCATCACCAAGAACTCATAATGGTCGTAATGACACTTGAAAGCTGTTTTTGAAATGTCCTCCTCCCTCATCTTGATTTGATGGTAGCCGGAACGAAGGTCAATCTTGGTGAAATAGACAACCCCATGAAGTTCGTCTAGCAACTTATCAATCTTGGGTATAGGGTACCTGTTTTTTATTGTCTTTTTATTCAAGGCCCTGAAGTCGATGCACATCTGCATCGTCCCATCTTTCTTCTTGACCGGCACTACTGAAGAAGCAAAAGGGCTAGAGCTCGGCTTGATGTGTCCCATGTCCATAATTTATTTGATGGATTTCTCTATCTCGTCTTTATACTTCTTTGGATGCCTATATGGTGTGGTGATGACTGGTTTAGCCCCTACTTCCAGCTCAATGATATTCTCAAACCCCTTATCCGATGGCACCTCTGGATGAATCGGTCCAAACACTTTGTGGTGTTGTCAAGGATCTCTTGGATATCTGGGGTGTAGTGAACCTTACCTTGCTCATCCACACGTGCTGAAATCCTACATTCAGTTGCATATACAATCTCCTCTCTCCTGAATATGGATTTCATCCTCTTGGCCATAACTATCATGGCAGAATTACTTGTCATGCCTCTGAGCACTACCTTTCATCCACCCTCCTCTATAAACGACATCTCCATGGTCTTCTAATTGGTGGTGATAGGTCCCAATGTGCTGAGCCACTGGACTCTAAGGATGATGTTAGTGTTCGGAAGGTCCATCACATACACGTCTTGTACTAACTCATGCCTACCCAATGTAAGCCTCATACCTGGAATGTACCTGTCAGAAGGCATAGTGCTTCCACCTGCTACCTCCACCTTGAACCCTTCAAATCCTACCGTTGGCATATGCCTCCTCTTCAACAGTGTTGAGTCAATGAAGTTGTGAGAGGCTCCCCCATCAATCAACACTGATACCTTCTGACCCTAGAAGACTCCTCTCATCCCGAAGGTGTTGAATTTGGGTACCCCACTGATAGATTCCAAGGTGGATTTCCCCTCAGTCGTACTGTCTTATTCTGTGACCACCTCCTTTGTTGTGTATGTGGTTTCAGCCTCCATGTTCTGGAGTTGGCCATAATATTCCTCCTCCTCATTGTCTGAGGTCACCTCGATGTAGTGTACTTGGCCACATCCCATGCACTTGTGTGATGGGTTCCAAGGTTCCTTGCACATGAAGCAAAGTTGCTTCCTTCTTAGTTCCCTCCTGGTGTTATCATCCATTCTGCCATGGCCCCTGTCAAACCCTCTTGGGTCACGTCCCCCCTGGTTCATTAGAGGTCTCTAGTATCTTCCTCCAGTGTTAAGGGGTGGCCTAGGTACAAACTTTGGTTTGGTAGCTGGTCCTAGGTCCCTTGTCTTCCAAATAGCATCCTGTAGGTTGGTAGGCTTAAAATCCTTTACCCAACCCTTTAAGGGTTCCATCAACCCCTCAGTGAAGAGCATCATGAGCCTGGTTGGTGATATATCCCGCACCATGAATGCTAGCCTCTGAAATTCCTTAATGTATGCCTCGAATGCACCTATTTGCTTGAGCTGTGTGAGCTTCTGAAAAGGTAGTTCAGGATCCCCTTGATCAAATCTGTCAATGAGTCTTTGGGTGAATTTTATGTAGGTCACTATCTGGTTGTGGCCTAGGGTGGTGAGTCCATGATACCACTAGTCATGAGCCTTGCCATCCAAATACATAGTGGAAAATTTTATGGCCTCCATATCCCTCGTGGGATTAAGCTGCAAATAAGTGTCCAGTTTTTGTACCCATGCTTGGGTTGTCATCTTGGTCGTACCATCAAAGTATGGGATTTGTATCTTCCCTGCTCTTCGTTCAAACTTAGAAATTATCCTATGGTTCAGCCTGGGCTTGTTTCTGAGCTTGAGTTGGAAATACTCATCCAGGGACATCTACCTCTGAATGATCATATCCAAGCCATTGTACTCCCTAGTACACTGTGCCATCTGCTCAACAAATTCATCCACCTGTTCTTGTTGTACCTGTTCATCTGTGAATGTGAGAAATAACGGTCTAGAGTTCGTCTTGCTCCCCATCTGTCCCTGTGACGCAGCCTCTCCATGGCTTCCTTCGGACATGGGATCCTTTTCTGGATTATACCTGACTTCCCCATGGGATCCACCAACCTCTTTGTTTCCATATGTCTCAGGGTATTTTCCCTAGTGAGTCATCTTCATCAATAGCTCGGTTATCCGAGTTTGGTTCTCATCAATCTTCCTTAGATTCTCGTCTACCTTATTCAAGGTCTTAGTGATTTTGGATTTCCCCCTTCGGTTTGTCTCCTGGATCTCCTATAAATGGTGGACTAAGTTACCTTCTGTAAGGTTTATGGTTTGATGGAATTTGTTGAATTCGGCTGCCAAGAAAGCCAAGCCTTGTGGTTCATGGTCATCTCCTGATCCCTCCATTTCAGCTTCTATTTCACTAGCCAACTTCTTCCTTCTACCCATAAAGATACCATTGTACCTTTGCATGCACTAATCCTCACAGGTTTGGAGGATCAAAGCTCTGATACCATTGTAATGATCCCAAGCCAATTTTTTGCTTGGAATTACTAACTAATCATTGATTTGATTATTATTTGTTGTGTATGCAGGTTGGCCATGAACATTTCGGCCTTAGGGGTTTATTCAGTTATTCAACCATAGATTTATATAAGCATCATTGTCATCATATGAAGATCATCAACACTACACAAGATAAGAACCACAAGCAAATAACTGAACTTATTATAAGAAAGAAAGCACCTAATACAATAGAGAAGTAGATATGGAATAGATGGCTTCAAGACAATAATAGAGCTGCATGCAAAATGCTCCCGGAGATACAAATCAAGCCTCCCAAAAGCTGCAATAGAAGATGAACACTCAACTACAAAACCAGGGTTTAAGCCTAACCCTCAAGCAACGGGTACGGCCCTGCTAACTGCTGGTATGGCCTGCTGAAGACAAAGACCCCAAGGGTTTGGAAAGTTTCTATAGAAAATTCATTATAAATTTTAGTAGAATATGTGCTCCAATAGATGAGAGTATTAAGAAGGAACATCAACCCTTTAATAGACAGTAGCAGCTGAAAAAGGATTCAAATTATTGAAAGAGAATTTTATTAAACAACCTATTTTAGTTCTTCCATATTTTCATAAACCTTTCCAAGTTAAGTGCTATATAAGTGGAATGACCATTAGTGATGTTCTAAGTCATGATGATAAGCCTATTGCTTATTTTAGTGAGAAGTTGAATGATTCCAAACATAAATATTCAACCTATGACAAAGAGTTTTATGCAGTGATCCAAGCTTTAAAGAAATGGAGGCATTATATTATGCGCAGATAATTTATTTTGTATACTGACAATCATGCTTTGAATTTTATAACTAAGCAAGAGAAGTTGAATCAGAGACATGCCAAATGAGTAGAGTTCATGCAAAAATTTACATTTGTTCTTAAACATATTAGTGGGAGTGATAACAAAGTTGCATATGCTTTGAGTAGGAGGTGTTTGGTTTTGCAGGAATTCAAAGTGAATACTTTGTGATTTGAACATCTCAAAGAAATGTACAAAGAAAGCTCAAATTTCAAGGAAGCCTATGAAGCATGCGAGAATCCATTGATTATAGATAGAAGTCCTTGGTTGGAGTATATGATCCAGGAGGGATTGTTGTTCAAAAGAAGTCAATTATGCATTCCACAATGCTCGATGAGGGATAACTTGTTGAAGGAGAAGCACAATTGAGGATTGGTTGGTCACTTTGGACAAGACAAGAACTATGCTCAGTTAATTTCTTCTTATTTTTGGCCATGTGTGAGTTCTGATGTCAAGAAGTTTGTAGAAATATGTAGAATTTGTCAGTATTCCAAAGGGAAGCAACATAACATAGGTTTATATCATCCATTTCTCATACCAAGTTGACCATGGGATGCTATAAGCATGAATTTTGTTTTGGGTTTACTTAGAAATCAGAGGGGGAATGGTTCAATCTTTGTAATTGTTGATAGATTCTCAAAGATGGCACATTTTGTACCTTGTTTTAAGACCAGTGATGCAACCCATATTGTTAATTTGTTTTTCAAAAAGATTGTAATATTGCATGGATTTCCCAGAAGTTAAGATAGAGACCCTCAATTTGTTGGAAATTTATGGAGGACATTGTGGAACAATCTTGGAACAAAATCTCAACTTATCACCCACAAACTTATGGGAAGATAGAAGTAGTAAACATGAGCTTGGGAAACTTATTGAGGAGTTTGGTAAGTGCGCATAGAAGTCAGTGGGATCAAGTTCTTGCACAAGTTGAGTTTGCTTACAATGACTCACCTAAAAAAAGTACAAGGAAAATTCCATTTCAAATTTTCTATGGTATGCACCCAAGAGGCATTTATGAAGAGGCATTTATGAACTTAGAGATATGGGAAAAGTAGAAACGAGGAGTGTTGATGCATATGAGTTTTCTATAATAATGCAGATGTTGCATGAATAGCTCAAGGGGTGCATATAGGATAATGGTTAGAGGTACAAACAAAGAGAAGATATGAAGAGAAACAAAATTAATTTTGAATTTTGATATCAAGTTTTGGCACATTTGAGGAAAGAGAGATTCCCAAGAAGTGACTATAATAAATTGAAATTGATTTTTTTTTTTCCAACTAATGCCTATGAGATTGATTTACCACATGATATTGGAATTTCACCAATATTCAATGTTGCATAGTTATATCCTTACAAAGAACCTGAAGTAGAGGATCAGGATGCTCAAGAGGAAGTTTGATGGATGAAGCAGTTACCTACAACAAAACAATTGCATATGGAGAAGATTCTTGATAAGAAAAATCGTAAAGAAAACTAGAAAGAAGGACTACTATGAGTATTTGGTTAAGTGGAGAGATATTTCAACAAAAGATGCAACTTGGATGACTTATGTAAAGATCCAGAAGCATGGAAAACAAATTGAAGACCTCATGGACAAGAGTCCATGAATACTTTTCTCTTTGGGAGTCTGATGTGGGAGCATCAATCAGTTTAATTTCAGACTAACCCTAGGGGTCACAAACATTTACCAAGGAATTCGGTTTCCTAATGTTTCTATTTTCATTTGTAATAGTTGTATGAAGCATCTCTAGAAGATATATTCATTTGATTGTTTTTATAGGTGTCGGTTTGTTGCTAAGTTTTAGAAACATAATTAGCAGATTTAGAATTGGTTGAGATAGNGGTTTCCTAATGTTTCTATTTTCATTTGTAATAGTTGTATGAAGCATCTCTAGAAGATATATTCATTTGATTGTTTTTATAGGTGTCGGTTTGTTGCTAAGTTTTAGAAACATAATTAGCAGATTTAGAATTGGTTGAGATAGTTTGGGATGAGTTTGTTTTGTGAGATGCCCGAGAGCTCTAAGAGATATTCAGTGTTTTGTATTGAATAGAGGTGAGTAGGTGTGGAGAGTGAAAAGTGTGTAGAGTGCAAAGGTCCGAGAGACCAAGAGGAACATAGAAAACATTGTTGTATCCATTTATTCCTTTTGAATATAATAGAAAATATCAAATTTTGTGTGCCACTGTGGTTTGTTTGTGTATGAAGTCGAATTCTGTTTGAATTTTTTTGGAGCACTCGTTTCAGTTAGGAACATTTTTCATTTCACTTGAAAAGGTTTCCATTTTCCCAAGATACGACCATTTCAGTTAGATCCAGAGATATAAAGCCTGAATACACCCTTTTAAAATTTTTGCAGAGTATTACTTCTGTTTTATTTCAGTTTAATATTTTTTGTTTTCGGGTTGCTACTCTTTTATATATATGTATGATCTTTGCCCCTCTCCCTGTGCCATCTCGGAAAATCAGAAACATATAGGAAAATGTGCATTTTTCAGGTAATCTAACCGAGATCTAACACTTGTTTTCATCGAGAAACGAAAAAGTTTTCTTGTGTGAAAAGAGGTTTTTATGAGCACGCTCTCCAAGGCCATCTTCAACAACAACAACAAGACCCCCAATCTCTCAATCTTCGTGCTAAACAATATAATATGTTTTTCTAGCCCACTTGGTTAAAAGTTGCCTTATAAAGTAAGAGGTGTTGAGTTTAAGTCTCTCTTTTTGTTACTTTTTTTGAAAAATTCCATGCTCCATTGTAAAGTGTATTTAACTTCAAGTATAAAAGTGAATCACTATAAGTAGATTTAATCTTTTATTTTAGAGTTATTTATTTTTCATACAACTTTCTTTTATAAATTAACTTCATTGTAAAAGTGATTCCCACTTCTTTTTATAAAAGTGGGTCACTTCATAAAACAACTTATTTGTAAAAGTGAATTTATTTGGAAGGGTATCACCACCACATGGTTCGTTGGTTACCGTTTATGCATTTTTTTAAAATGGCATAAATTTCACATCCAAAGTCCGTTTTCAATGCCGTTGTTTTTAAAACCGCCTAATTTTTTGAGATCTTTACATCCAGATCATCAGTTTTAGTTTTTAAATCCATATTGTCTTCATATTTAATATGTATTCTTCCAGTAATATTTTTCTTACCAACACCAACTACTTCCAATGGAAATCTCATATGTAGGATTTATTAAGAAGTAAAGGCTTGTACCAGATTACCTTGGAAAAGGAAAAAGAACCCACTAATGTTGATAAGAAAGTCATATAGGATAATAGGAGTGATGAAGCACGTGGATTGATCGGAATATCCATATCTCCTGATTTAAGGTTCCACCTTCAAGAAATTGATGACCTCGATGAAGCTTGGGAAAAGCTTGAATCTCTGTTTGGTAAAAACAATATTATTCGAGCACATCAGTTAGAAAATCAAATATTGAATTTAATTCCAAATGATTTTTCTTGCATTGAATACTATCTATCTAAGTTTAAAACACTCTGAATTTTATGTCAAGAATGTGAGATAAAGTTGGAGGAATTGCGTTGCATCTTTTTATTCTTTGTAAGCTAGGTAGTGCATATTTTGTGTTTGTATCTATATTTTATTCCACGAGAGAGGATCTAGGGAAAGATTATAAAAAACCCACTCTTTCCTTTTGTGATTCTTTGATTAGAGAGAAAGATAAGCTTGTACAACTTGAAGTGATCAACACTGCAGGTACCTCCAACAAAGTCTTATTCTCCCAGCAGAAAGATAAACCCATGAATCCCAAGAAGAAACATGCTCACCATAACAACAAGCAACATAAGGGTCCCAAAACCACTCATATAGATTTAGCTCCCAATGGTGACAAAGGAGAAAAATCTAAAAATAAGAAGATTGACAGACGTTGCAACTTTTTTGATAAAGATGGCCATGATGAGAACAAATGTTTCAAGAAGATGGCATCTTTAGAAGCAATTATGAAGAAGCACAACATTAGTATTGATTCTACTTCTTCTTCTTCTCATGGACATGCACTTTTTCATTCTGGTTTCTCCTTCAATGCAACTTCTACTTCTTATTTTCAAGAGTGGCTTATTGATTCTGGAGCATCTTATCATAAGGGTAAGGATAAAGACATATTTTCTGTTCTAAATGAATGTAACACTAAGAAAATATTTGTTGGTGATGATAGATATCTTAGTGTTGTAGGATATAGAACAGTTCAAGTAGATAATGGTCATCTCAATGATGTATTATGTGTTCCAAGTCTTTATTGTAACCTTCTATCAGTATATCAAATCACTCATTCATGTGAAGGTAAAACCGTAGAGTTTTCACCTCACCAAGTTGTAATCAAGGATCTAAAATATCCTAATCATGTTCTTGCAACTGGAATTGTTGATTAAGGTTGGTTGTCATTGATGTCAACCCTTGAAGAAAGCCCCGTAGCACAAGGTTTGGGTAATGGACCCAATATTGTTTGATGTAAATATGACTCATTATTGTCTTTTCATGTTTGATAAGAAGTAAAAATGGATGAACTCCAAAGTGGTCCCCTTATGGTGAAAGCCCTCACGGGAAGACGCTTTGTGGAGTGAGAGAACCCATGCTTATTTGAGGAATAATGAGATGAAGGACAGTGAATTTGTGAGTGAAACTATCCTAAATGGATAGTGTTTGTCATGTTGTTTCCAGTGGTATGTGGAACGCCACATAACTCCTCACGGTTAGAGAGTTATGACCATATGAAGTTGGAGAACCCTCATGAGTCTTATAGAAGCCCCCAAGAGTCAAAGTGATTTGCAAAAATAAGTTATTTTAAATGAAGAATCCCTAAAATAAGGAAATTGTAAGGCTACATGAAGATATAAATAAGAGATAAAGTTCACTCATAAAACACACTTGTACATATTGTATATCTATTTTCTTGTGTAAAGCTTCTTGTAAATACTTGTGGATACATCGGAAGTGGCGAACGTCTAAGGTAGCACAAAGGGTTGATGGAGAAATTCTCATATTTACAGAAAACCCTATTTTCTAGTGCGAATGCGGGTTGTCTGTGTATAGGGTGCGTATACGCGAGCTGTCTATGTATAGGGTGCGTACAGTACATCAGATCCATGTGGGTTGTCTGTGTATAGGGTATGTATACGCGGGTTGTCTGTGTATAGGGAGCATACATGCTGATAAATTCATGGAAACTTGAGAAGATGAAGATGCAGAGGTTCTAGATTCTGAGATCAAGCTCCCAGGAAGGTCTAAAGTGCTCAGATACATCAGATCCATCCATTGGTTCAAAATGTATGTCTTATTTATATGAATAGTTGGATTTTTATGTATGCATGAGGAATGGAAATGGAGATTTGAGGATTCTCTCTAGAAAGACTAGTGGCTACATGTGATCTTGAGCATAAGTCAGATCTACAAAATTACAGTGTTGGTATGTTCATCATTGATACTTCTTGTGAGGCACATCTTGTATTTCTTGGCATATGACTAAGGGTTTTTATGGTACATGGTTGAGAGCTTGTATTTGTGTAGTAGTTGATGTATTGAGAGACTGAATATTAGAAAGGGGTTGATGACTAAGATTATGTGAGGGATATTATACTTATTCATGATTACACATACCTATATGACACATGACTAGAGAGAGACATACTTGCCTTGAGTAAAGGTTATATATGAGGATTCATGCACCAGGTATAGTTACAGTCTGGATACAATGACAGTTTATAGGTCTATGTGAAAGAAGTTACAGAAGGTCAGAAGTTTTCAAGAAATGGAAACCCTAGTTTTCAGAAGGCATACGCAGGCTGCATAACAGTTCAGTAGCGTACATACGTGGGCTGCATAATAGATAGGGCACGTACATACGTGGGCTGCAACACTATAGGTCGTGTATCTGTTGTAATTTTTGTAGATACATGTTCAGTTCAGGTACAGATTGATTACAGGGCAGTTGTACAGATTGGATACAGGTCAGTGGTACAGGTTGTTACAGTTGTACAACAATATATCTCACAGTGACAGATTGACAGTGGTTCCATCATTCTACTTATACTTCAGGGTGGTTGGACTCGGCAAGGACATGTGGCTATAGCCGGAGAAATTAGGGGGTTGTAGCCTCCTTCTTTTTGTAGCCATAGAATTGGGGAGTTGGAGATTCCCTT
>SNQJ01S0032992.1:38380-49184 GCA_010110895.2 Picea sitchensis
CATGGTATTTCTTCTTGTGATCTTGGTTGTTGCAACATTATTGTTTATGGTTAAGTGAAATGTTAAATTGAAATGAACTTCATGCTTAACCTAGCTTATTGAAAATTCAACAAATCCATCCCTGGGCTTCAAGCCCTCATGAAGGTATGAATTGGTCATCTCCTCATGGATATTTGTCCACAGGGCAAGGTCCTACAAAGACAAATAGGTACGCCCTCCAGGGGTCCATGAGTCACAAGTATCATAGCAAGTAAATCACATCCAATAACCAAACCACTTTAACATGTGCATCAAAACCCCCTAAACCAAACAATTTCTCAAAGATGTTATACAACTTGCCAAATTTAAGTTTGGGAAGGGTCTTAGGATGTCCTATTGGGTTAATCCCACTTAAGTTTAGGGTGTTTCCTAGTTGGAGCCTAATCCAAGTCATGTAAGTGTATGAAGTGGCATGGGGTAGACCTTTGGGCATGGGGTGCATATGATAACAGGGAAATGTAGAGTCTTACCTATGGGCGCCTTTGTGGAGGATTTGCACATTGTCATGAATGCAATTGTTTCCTAGCCCATTCATTTCCATTTATTTTTTCTTAGTTTTCTTTCTTTTGATATTTTCTTTTGTGCTACAAGGGAATAGTTGAGGGCCATTGTCCTGGCTTGGTGACCAAAAGTGACAGTGCCATCCACAAAAAATTTCATGGAAATGAGAAGGTCGGCTCGTGATGAGACCCCTTTCTCTTGGCTATGCAACTAAGAGCCACTACCCTGGCTTGGTGACCAGATAGGTGGTAATGTCATACCACTACATTTTCATGGTCATAATATGTCGTCTCGTGATGAGACCTCCTATCCATCAACTAATACCTTGAGTGTTCATGTTGTCTTGTGAGTCCCCTTTTCTTACTGAGAAGCTTTTCATTGCTTTCTCAGGGATCCTTGGGCAAAGCATATTGAAGGTTTCAAAATGTCTTTTAACTCTTTCCAGTTACTTTTACCCTTCGGGTCTTTAGCCCCTTCTTCCCACGAGGTAAGGTACAACCCTTCCTAGTGTAGTCAATCCCAATGCCCAAAATGTGGGGAGATGGAAGGAATAAAGATGGAAAGTGGTAAGTATGGAGGAACAGACGATGAATCTTCAAATATCCACCTAGTAGCAACCCATCATAAAGGGAAATCAACTTACTAGGGCATTGTGTCACCCTCCCAGGTTTAAACAAGGGAGAGAGCATAATTTCCAAGAAAACATCATGAAATCAAGAAGGATTCAATACAACATGTTCAAGTTCTTCAAAAATCAGAGTGATACATACCATGATACCCAGACTCATTACCTCATGGAGTAAGACCCAGTGCCACTTCAAGACTAGGCCAGTGTGATGGACATTGTTGTTGGCGATATGTGGACTATAATTAAAGAAAAGAGGGGCCCTCCGAGACTATGCTTAAGTTGCCCGGCTCTCAACACTCCATGTCTAGAACCTGTGGGCCTTGAGACACGATCTCCTTAGTTATCCATAGGCTAGGGGTTAATAGGGCTTATGATGTGCGAGGAATGGTTGATACAAATATTCAATTGAGACTTCCCTCAAGTCAAACCAAATATAAACATGACCCTGGGAAACAATCGAAACTAAATAAACTATGGATAGACTAACTCCATAAGATAAGCATTCTCTAAGAGATATTTCACCTATGCTCAGAAGGGTATGTTAGCAACATTACTTGTCTTCAGCATCGGGATATCCAGGTCTGCAGGTTGCACGAGGAGCGCCCAAGCGCAGCACATAGAAGAAGTCCTTTTCAGACTTAAGATCAAGCGAGCGGGAAAAATTATAGTGTCAACGGTTCAGATCCATCCATATGAGCAGATCAACGGTCGACCGGAAATCGCAGATAGAGAAGTCGCGTCGAGGTTAGCACAATGGATAGTGCCCATATTGTATGCAGGGAAGAATAGCATCCATCCATCCAAAGGACACGTGGCACGAGATCCAGTCGCGTCGGCTTTTTGGCAGTCGCGACTTCAAAGGGTGAAGGTTTTATGTCATTGCACATTTCTAAACCCTGAACCCCGAAGTGTCGAAAGCACCCAAAGGTGGGCCCACAATATTGAGGAGCAGTCTCGGCTGTCCATCTAAAGGGGAAACCTGGCGCACGATTAGGCTCCCCACCTTTTCGCTCATCGCGATTTCAAAGTGCAAGGAGTAGCTCCCTCATACCCCCGATGCACGAAGTGACGAAAGCGTCCAGGACTTGGGGCCCATAGCTTCGTCAAGTGAGTGCAGAACCGTCAGGTCTAGAGGGGCACGTGGCACCAAATTAAGTGGTCTCGACGTTTCGCTCATCGCGATTTCAAGAAATAGGGATCAGTCCCTTCCTATTCGCGAATGTCGAAAGCGCCTTAGGAATAAGCACGAGGTCACAACTCGTGGTCACTTGGGGAAAGGAAGGAGCTGTGTAAAGAAGGCCAAAGGCACCAAATTCAGTTACAGAGGGGATCATCGCGATCTCTCGGCGCCATCGAATCCGATCTCAGTACTGTTTCTCGCTTGGAGTAAATGAGGGCAAGAGCGGGTGGTTGAAACTTCCTGTCATTCATTAGATGTGAGGTATGGAAGGTCTGGCAAGTGGTCCACTCGAAGAGGTCCTACATACCGATTTTTCCAAAGAAGCCATGCC
Organism: Picea sitchensis; assembly: GCA_010110895.2. Classification (NCBI taxonomy): domain Eukaryota; kingdom Viridiplantae; phylum Streptophyta; class Pinopsida; order Pinales; family Pinaceae; genus Picea; species Picea sitchensis. Next base: position 41,060 of record SNQJ01S0032992.1, read on the forward strand.
GAATTCCTCGAATGGACAGAGAGGTCTGCACACGCTAGCCCGACACTTAATGGTTCAGCTACCCTCCTTGCAGGAGCCATACGCAGTTAAAGTGGCGTTTGAAGAAGGATATCAGTACGAGTTTTACTGAAGGGACACCAAGTCTTGGGTGACTAGGCACGCCTCTGTGAGGCAAATTTTGCTGAGTATATAGACTCAGTCCTTGTATTTTGTAATCTATCGATGGTTGAGAAAAGCTCCCGATTGTAAAGTTTTGATGAAGCGTTGGTCACTCTGGTTAATGTACAAGGCATTTGAGACTTCTTACTTTATGGATGTCAGCTTCTTTTCGTCTCTTTGTTCACTGTGTTAGAACAACTCGGAATTGGAGGATCCAGTCGAGCTGTAGCTGTTATAGGATGATGTAGGTTGGATCACTGTAACAGTTACATTGTTTCTAATTGGTTCCTGTGATTTTCTCAGCGCTGAAACGACTTGGAATTGACGGATTCAGTCGAGTCACCCCTCTACTCCTTGAAGCTCTGGACCAAGAGGATCTTGGTTTCTGAGTTTTTCACCCTCAAGCCTCTGAAGGCCTGTCGCACAAGGCAGTCTTGTTCTCCCTTCTCACAAGTCTTCCATCTACCACCCTTTAATCCATTTACTGACAGAAGTTGGATCAAGACCTCCCTTGCTTTCTACATACCAGGCTCGGTTCCCTAAGTCAAAGATATATTTTCTTGAGTCTTTACCCATCTGATCACCCCATTAAACAAATTGTGACATAAAACTGATGGGCGTTGGGCTCTGCTCCTGCAAGCAATCCAGGAGTGACTTCTGACGCCAACATGGTAACCAACTAGGAAGTGTTAAGAACTCAAGGACCATGGTGACAATGAAGGGGGTTTTGATATATGGTTTGAAGGTTCAACCACAATGTAAAGACTCAATGTAGATGCTTCATTCAAGGGAGAAATTTACTATTGTTCAGAGGAAAATGATCCAATTTAATTAGAGATCACAATTATTTACATCGCCTCCCTTTTTTTTATCACTTTATGGTTTTTTGGGTTTTTTCATATTATGTGAAAAGAGTGAAATAATCACAAGAGGAGGAGGGTGTTCATGTTGTAATAAAATGGGTTCCCAAAAGAGTGAGGGAACATATTTTCAAAAGCAAGCAAAGCAGTAGATACATACCAATCAATGAACACCTAAGAGCATGTCTAACCTCTAGTGGAGATGGTTTACTTGCACAAGCACGAAACAGACAAACAATAGCAAGCCATAAATGTGTTGTCCCTCAATATGTTCTCCTAAAATATATGATTCTAGGGCATCCAGGAGAGGTTTAATACCTCCCCACCATAGGCTCAAAGGAAAAATTGTCTAGCCAAAGGGGGTATCGCTTAAATTCCTTAAGATACTTTCTTAAGCATGGTATCATTGTCTTTTTTTAAAGAAGTGAGAGCATAATAATTCTTTAATAAACCCTTGAGAACAATTATAGAAGGTTCCTTATACACTAGGCACCTTTATCCTAGACCACAAGACATATAAAATCAAATGTTGAGATAGAAAATATTTTAAAAAGTAACACCATCTAAAATTTCTAAGATTACAAATGCTAAATCTCATCCATTTAGTAGATTTTATTTAAAAAAATCTAGTAAGCATTAATCATGAGTCCATTAATTTAAAATATATCTCATAGAAGACAATCATACATGAAAAAACATCTCCCTTTTATTGATGGTGGGTGATGTATATCAAAATTCTTCATAAAAAAACTCTAATACTTTTGAAAAGTTTCTTGAATGACTTAGGTGCATATTTACAAAGGGTAGAGCAAAAAATGTTTATCGAAGATGATAAGGCTTTATAATGATTATGACCTTTCAAAGATATGGAAAATAAAAGTGATGGAATACAACATAAATGGTTTACATGAACTCAATAGACAAGCTTATTACCAAAGTGGTGAATCCCCTTGTGTCGTTCATTGTGGACATTTGCTCAATAATTTTTCTTAATGTTATTTGATTGTGTATCAAAGTTCCAGAGGCTTTACAATGATTATGACATTGAAACTATCAAACATATGGAGAAGAAAAGGGATGGAATACAACAAAAAAGGATTACAAGAACTCAATAGACAGGGTTATTGCTAAAGTGGTGAATCCCCTCGTGTCATTCATTGTGGATATGTGCTCAATAATTTTTCTTGGTGTTCTTTGACCTGCAATATGAAGATATCTCCAAAAAGTTGTTGGTACCTTCTCCCTACTTCTCTTCTTCCTTTCATAGTTGTTTACATGATGAGGTAGTGGTGAAATCATCATGATTGACTTTCAATGCATGCATTGTTGATGTCCCCTTTCACTATAAAAATTGCATAATAATAGTCACGATCCTTTATTTGAAGTTAAAGTGTTTCTTTCAAATGAAAATGTTGTGAAACATTGGCCTTAACTCTCGATGTAATTCTAATGTGCCATTGCCACCTAGAAAGATCATTGGATTTTCCTATATTTATTTCCTTTGATGATGTTGGGCCTTTAAAGGTTGTTGCATGTGCTTTTTTTACAAATCAATAATTGTATTACAATGATCTCTCATATGAATGCTTATGTTGCATAGGATCATGTTGGACTTTTCCGTATGAGTGATAGGTTGAAAGGACACATGTGGCAATTTTTTGTACACCCTCTTGGGAACTATTAGCAATTAAATGTTATGCTAATATTTTCTCCAAAACTTGCTTGGCATTTGGAGGCACCTTCCATGCAAAGTACATGGGTGGCAATGATTTGTACAACCTCTTGACAATTATCAACAATTAAATAGTGTGCTAAATTTGCTCCAAAACCTGCTTGGAATTTGGAGGCATCTTCCATGCTTCCAACCCCTATCCTATCATGTGCTTGATAGGAGCCATATTTTCTTATCAAATACATGGATGTCAATGACTATCAGTTGACATTTTCCCCTTACATGAGACAGTCATATGCAAGATTATTGATCGGGTATTATGATGTATTGAGGGAGGACTTAACTTGTGCACAAACTTTCCTCGACACTTCCCTTGTCACTTAGTTGAGCACCTTCGGTTGGGTGCTGAGGTGTCTTGAGGAGTGTTGGTTGGCACAATGGTTTTCTTATTATTTCCCCTTTTTTAGAGAAGCTTACCTTGGATATCATATCCAATGGGTTATTTTTGGTGTACCTTGGTTAGAGGTTGTGTATTACCTTTATCATTTGATTATCCACCGTGGTACTTGGTTGTTCATGTTGAGCACTCTAGTCATGCATATTATTATGATGATATAGCTTTCCAAAGGGGATATAGTTGTGTATGGTTGATGATGCATTAGATTGGTTAGAGAGCGACCTAGTGGATATTGGCTATTTTACATTGGCATGACATTCTATGATTGGTTGGTTGCTAGATGGAGTAGAGTGCTCCCCTTGTTGGCATCTTTTGGCACACATGTAGAGACATGATGGGATCTTATACGCACTATTTTCTAGGTTTATCCACTTGCATGCTCATGGTATTGTAGATATGGTGGTATTTTCACATGGTTCCACATGGTTTTTATTATATTATTATTATATTGGAGGTTGTGTCACCACTCATGCACTTATCTCTAGGGTGCACTATTTATTGAGGACATAGATTAGGTCATCCCACTTATTTGAGGTGGTCATAGCATGGTTATGGACCACTATTGCACATATTTCTATAGGATGGTTATTTATGGCTTGCTTGTTGAGCCTTGGTGATAGTTCCCTAACTTCTTGTTCTATTCTTGGCATATATGGTGTTGGTATAAGTGCATCCAAGAACCTTGGGCACACATATTGAGGTTTTTTTGGACTATTGCATGATGGATATAACAATTATATGGACATTGGCCACTTGTTCGTAGACCAATTTCTTGTGGAGCAAGCCATTTAAGCCTTGGAGAGGAAGTGATTGGACTCATTCACATTGTCTTGAGGCATTTATGGATATATATAGGGTTTGACCCTGCATTCTAGTGGAAGGCTCCATTACTTTATTGATATTGCACATGTTTTGAGGCCTTTGACGGAGATCCCCCATATTTTATTATTGTTCCACGCATGTGGAAGCAAAGGTTGTAACACCTTATCAAACCCTAGCCATGTTAGCAACCTTTAGCAAGGCTTCATCATTGTTCTAGTGGAGGGACCCCTTATGTGGACCATTCTATGTTATTTCTAGAGGATTCTTGGAGGGAACACTATTGGATTCTATAGTTTGTTATTCTATGGAGGGATCGATGTGGTCAACATGCCCAAGTCTATGGAGGAATTTTGCATTAGAGATGGACATGTGGCATATTTATTCTCTAGTCCATTTGTTTATTATTTCATTGCTCTAGGGTTTTTTACTTTTTAATTATTAGTTGGAAGATATTGTTAGTTTACTCCTCCCTAACTAATAATAATATTAAAATTAGATCTAGGATCTAAATTTTAATATTATTGTTTTATTAGAGGAGGTTTTGAGCTCTTCACCTATACAAGATGAGCTCCTCCTATTGTAATTGTTGTTGATGATTTGAAGAGACAATACTCTTGTGGATTTGGCATGTAATAGAGATCTTATTCATGTTGAAATATTGTAACTTTGAAGAATATTCGAAAAAAGAGGGAGTGTTGAATAATATTATTATATTATATTTATTAATTAGGCCCTATTGTGCCTTTATAAAAGTCGGCCCTTTTGTGCCTTGACAATTAAATGTAAATTAAAAAGGTAAAGTGATAGGTCAGCCCAAACCTAATTAAGGGAGGCCTAACTACTATTTATAAAGGAGGCTAGCGCCTCATTTTCACTCTCACTCATGAACTCTACAACAAGAGGAAAAAGTGTGCAAGTCTTGGAGGAGAAGTTGTTGCAACTAGGGGTGACGTCAAGGAGGGTTTTGGTCTATCTCTTGGTATCTCTTGGTTAAGTGGTGTGCTAATATTTCCTAGTGAAGGAGTAGAGGAGGATCTTCTACGTTGTTTATGTTCTATCTATATTGAGGAAGTTTTGTTGGGTTTTCTTTCCCATGAGAGTTTCCCAGGATAATCAGTGTGTCTCTATTGTTTCTGTGATTGCCTCTCTTTCAGTGATATTATTTATGAAGCTAATGTGCTAAATGATTGTAATAATAAAGAAGAACTATAATTTTTAGTTGTATAAGTAAAACATTAACATGGTATCAAAGTAGGGCTGAAAGAGACCAACTTACAGTTCTACAATCCAATTTTCAATATTGCAGCTATTGCAGAATTAGGGTTTTTGCATAAACCCTAAGTGTGATGTTTTCCCTGTTTAAGGAGGATGTTGGGGGAAGTAACCACATCTAGGAGCTTACCCTAGGAGGGCGCATATAGTCCCTAGACCAGAATTTCAAAATTTGAAGTTTGAAAAATTAGGGTTTCCTCATAAATCCCTAAGTTGCAGTTGCAGTATCAGTTGCAGTTGCAATATTAGTTGCAGTTGCAGTGCCAGTTCCTTCGGGCTAGTTGTAGCACCAGTTGCAGTACCAGTTGTAGTGAAATTATTTTTTAAATGTTGGGACTGATTTTTATTGTCTCAGTGTGCCTTACCCTAGCAAATCTCCAACTACATTTAAATTACAAGTTGCAACACCTTTGAAGTTTTAAAGGTTTGTGATTTATTACCCTTGCTGCCGAATGGTGCTACTACCTGTCGATATTTTCAGAGGTATGTACTTATATATGTTTAAAATGTATCATTAATTTAAAGGGTGTACTTGCAGGAGAAAGGATATTTTGTCTAAGCAACAATCATAGATCGAGAAGGATCTCAAATCCAACACATTCAGAGGAACTATGCACCTCAGGTTTGATTACTTTGATATGTCTCTACTTGTTATGGAATTATTGTGATCTTATGAATATCCAGGTTGTATTTTTATCTGTTGAATTTATCATACTAATCATTGGTCAAAATTAAATCCAAAGTATTAGATTGATTAAAGTTGAGATTATAGAGTTTATTCCCTAACTCAGATTTCTATCAAGATAGCATATTGTTTTAGTACAAAGGGCAGGTTGAAGAAAATACTTGTCATCTTGAGTGAAAGAGACTCAAAAGAAAAAAAAACAACACTCATTCTTGAGTACAAGACTTCAGGTTCCAGGTTTGATTGATTAAGTTGATAAGATTCAAATTTGCACATGTCAAGTTTGATAACTGCCTCATTACAAGTAAACACTATAGTTGAGATAGCAATCTTTGAAAAGTTTTATACTTGGTAGCATGTGAGAATTATTGAGATAAATGCTTATTGTAATCATTTACCAGATATAACTAACATAACCTCTAGGAGAAACTTCTTGTTTTGTTTCCAGGTTACCATGGAGGAATGATTGATCACAACACTAGAAGAGTGTTGCTCTCATTTCTTATTATTGTATTTCTTACTTTTGACCCTTGTTTCAGGCTAGTCACAAATGATAGCTTTGAAGGAGCTATTGTGACGATTGTTCTCGCTATTGTGTTTATTATTATTATAAAGAGTATTATTCTTGTCTATTGTTTCTCCCTTATTGTTCTTGCTCCAGGCAGGTCATAGGTGATAACCCTAAGGGAGCTATAGTGACGGTTGCAAGAGGAAACATATTAGATGAGACACAGAGTAGACTATCCAAGTTGTATACATGACCATATACATCCATGTATCGAAGAAGAATAAGAAGAAGCTACTTTTGCTAGATACAAAACATCTCATATGGAGACAAATCATGAGGAGAATAAGGCTCTAAAGATGACAGAAAAAATCCCTCTAGTGCAGTTGATCACTCTTCAAATCATCAGAAAGAATTAGTAGAGCCAGAAGGGCCTACCCAGAATCAATGCAGTAACTAGGAAGAGACTAGCATGGTCCCATGACACTTTGCAGGATGCAAATCCATATAGCATTGATGAGCCATATCAGAGGGAGAAAATGGCTCTGAGGATTATATAGACTCAGAGTGAGTCAAGCTTCAAAGGGAGTATGAATACTCAAGAGTGAGCCCGATCTCAGAGAGGATCAGATGGGAAAAAGGGACCTCTTCTAGGACCGATAGACATATGCCATGAGTTGATAAGACTAGATCATAGCTTCAAAGGCTTCTAGGAGATGTCAAATCTCCTAGGAAGATTCCTTTGTTTCAGTGACAGAGGAGGAAGCCAGTCAAAAGGAATGGGATACGGTTTTTTCCTTGAGACTAGAAGGGAAGTGTGGTGACTTCCAAGATTGATCTAACAGATCAATCATGTTGCAAATACCAATATAAATATGTACAAAGCCTAATTTGTGTCCAGAGGATTCTCCCAACAAGAGGGAGAAGACTATGAAGAGACACTTTCTCCAGTGATCAGAAAAAGTATATATAAAACAACCATGATCCATTAAAAGAATTCAATGCAGTATGGGATTCAAAGGGAGAAAATGAATCTGTCATCGTGATGGAGTAGAGGAGCTACTCTCAGAGTTCAGTAGCTACAATGAGAATGGAGCAGTCATTCTCAGTTTCAGAAAAAGAAGTTGCAGGTGCAGAGTCCCAGTTCTAGAAGGAACAAGTTGTAGAGAGAATAAGGGACATACTATTAGGCAGTGAGACAGATAGTGCTTTGCAGAAAGCACATAAAACCAACACATGATTATGCACATTGAGTTGCAGTTGAGAAAGTGTACCAGGTTGGTACAATGTGATGTGAAAATTTGGTTTCGAAGTACATGACAGGAAGACTCATGTCTGCAAGTTGAAGCAAGCTCCAAGAGCTTGGTATGGTAGGATTGATAGTTTTTTTATGAGATCGATCTTTACCAAGAGTAAATTTGATCCCAACCTTTACTTCAAGATTGAGAATGATGGGCCAATTATATTGTTGCTATATGTGGATGACTTATTCTTGACAGATGAAGAAAATCTCATCACAAATTCTAAGAAGAAGCTTGTCGTTGAATTTGAAATGAAGGACCTAGGCCCTGTTATCCCCGATATCTAGGGATAACTAGGAGATCATGTCTCGAGGCCCACATGGTCCTAGACATGGAGTATGAGAGCAGATTGACTTGAGCATGGCCCTTGAGGGCCCATCTTTTCTTCTTCT
>SNQJ01S0032992.1:49234-70316 GCA_010110895.2 Picea sitchensis
TCTTTGAAAAGTTTTATACTTGGTAGCATGTGAGAATTATTGAGATAAATGCTTATTGTAATCATTTACCATATATAACTAACATATCCTCTAGGAGAAACTTCTTGTTTTGTTTCCAGGTTACCATGGAGGAATGATTGATCACAACACTAGAAGAGTGTTGCTCTCATTTCTTATTATTGTATTTCTTATTTTTGACCCTTGTTTCAGGTTGGTCACAAATGATAGCTCTGAAGGAGCTACTGTGATGATTGTTCTTGCTATTGTGTTTATTATTATTATAAAGAGTATTATTCTTGTCTATTGTTTCTCCCTTATTGTTCTTGCTCCGAGCAGGTCACAAGTGATAACCCTAAGGGAGATATAGTGACGGTTGCAGGAGGAAACATATTAGATGAGACACGGAGCAGACTATCCAAGTTGTATACATGACCATATACATCCAAGTACTGAAGAAGAAGAAGAAGAAGAAGCTACTTTTGCTAGATACAAAACATCTCATATGGAGACAGATCATGAGGAGAATAAGGCTCCAAAGATGACAGAAAAAATCCCTCTAGTGCAGTTGATCACTCTTCAGATCATCAAAAAGAGTTAGAAGAGCCAGAAGGGCCTACCCAGAATCAATGCAGTAACTAGGAAGAGACTAGCATGGTCCCATGACACTTTGCAGGATGCAAATCCATATAGCATTGATGAGCCATATCAAAGGGAGAAAATGGCTCTAAGGATTATATAGACTCAGAGTGAGTCAAGCTTCAGAGGGAGTATGAATACTCAAGAGTGAGCCCGATATCAGAGAGGATCAGATGGGAAAAAGGGACGTCTTCTAGGACCGATAGACATATGCCATGAGTTGATAAGACTAGATCATAGCTTCAGAGACTTCTAGGAGATTTCAAATCTCCTAAGAAGATTCCTTTGTTTTAGTGACAGAGGAGGAAGCCAGTCAAAAGGAATGGGATACAGTTTTTTCCTTGAGACCAGAAGGGAAGCGTGGTGACTTCCAAGATTGATCTAACAGATCAAGCATGTTGCAGATACCAATATAAATATGTACAAAGCCTAATTTGTGTCCAGAGGATTCTCTCAACAAGAGGGAGAAGACTATGAAGAGACACTTTCTCCAGTGATCAGAAAAAGTATATATAAAACAACCATGATCCATTAGAAGAAGTCAATGCAGTATGAGATTCAGAGGGAGAAAATGAATCTTTCATCATGATGGAGTAGAGGAGCTACTCTCAGAGTTCAGCATCTACAATGAGAATGGAGCAATCATTCTCAGTTTCGGAAAAATAAGTTGCAAGTGCAGAGTCCCAGTTCTAGAAGGAACAAGTTGCAGAGAGAATAAGGGACATACTATCAGGCAGTGAGACAGATAGTGCTTTACAGAAGTCACATAGAACCAACACATGATTATGCACATTGAGTTCCAGTTGAGCAAGTGTACCAGGTTGGTACAATGTGATGTGAAAATTTGGTTTCGAAGTACATGATAGGAAGACTCATGTCTGCAAGTTGAAGCAAGCTCCAAGAGCTTGGTATGGTAGGATTGATAGTTTTTTTATGAGATCGGGCTTTACCAAGAGTAAAGTTGATCCCAACCTTTACTTCAAGATTGATAATGATGGACTAGTTATATTGCTGCTATATGTGGATGACAAATTCTTGACAGGTGAAGAAAAGCTCATCACACATTGTAAGAAGAAGCTTGTCGTTGAATTTGAAATGAAGGACCTAGGCCCAATGCACTATTTATTAGGTCTTGAAGTATGGAAAAGCCCAAAATATATCTTCCTTAATTAAGGAAAGTATGTTGTGGAAATTCTGAAGAGATTCGACATGATGGAATGTAAAGCCATGTCCACTCCTATGGAGATGAATCTAAATTTATTGGTTGATACTTCGTCAGAAATAGTTGATGTTACTATATACAGACAAATGATTGGTTCGTTGATGTATCTGACGAATACCAGACCAAATATATGTTTTTCTATGAACACCTTGAGTTAGTATCTAGTGGAGCCCAGACGTGTTCATGTTGTAGCTGCAAAACATATGATGAGATACCTTAAGGAAAGAAAAAGCACTTCAGGATGTTGTTTTAGTTTGGGCTCATCCATCACTTTGTGGAAAAGAAGGAATAAATCCAATATTTCTCTTAGTACGGTAGAAGTGGAGTACATTGTAGCATGCTCCGCCAGTTGTGAAGCGATATGGATTCGAAAGTTGTTGACATGTCTATTTTGACCTAGAGATGGATGCTACTGTGATCTTTTGTGATAACCAAAGTTGCATAAAGATGATAGAGAACCCAATCTTCCACGATAAAATGAAGAACATTGAGATCTGGTACCAGTACATTTGTGACATGGTACAGAATGGAGTTGTGAAGCTCCAATATGTTGGCACAGATAAGCAGGTAGCAAATGTGTTGACTAAGCCTCTGTCTCATGTGAAGTTTGAGTACCTTTGAGACAAGCTTGGTGTAGTCTGAAATGACTTCCCTCGAAAGGGGGAGTGATGATGATGATACTATGGTATCTTGACCATCGGTTGGGTAGCACAGTTAGGATTTATATCCTAGGGGATTGATCATCCCTGGACAGGTCCCGAGAGGTCTGGATGGACAGTCTGTTGGAGTGCCTATGTATGTATATACTTGTTTTGTTCATCAATGTGGAAGCTCAGCTAGGATTTATATCCTAGGGGATTTCTATCCCTGGACAGATCCCATAAGGTCTGGATGGATGGTCTGTCGAAGTGCCCACAATTGTTGTTGTTGTTGTTGTTTCTACTGTTGTTGATGCTCATGTCTCATTCTATTTCCATTGATGTTGATGTTCCAACTTCGTGTTGTTGATGTTGTTGTTCCAACTTTGTGTTGTTGATATTGATGTTCCATGTTTGTGTCATTAATGTTGATGTTCCAGCTTCATGTTGTTGATGATGTTGATGTTCCAGCTTTGTGTTGTTGATGTTGATGTTCTAGCTTCGTGCTGATGATGTTGATGTTCCAGCTTCATGCTAATGATGTTGATGTTCCAACTTCATGTTGTCGATGATGTTGTTGTTCCAGCTTCATGTTGATGATGTTGATGTTCCAGATTAATGTTTTTTATTGATGATGATGTTACTCTAGCTCCACATTGCATATGATGATGATGTTCAGTTTCCACTGATGTTGATGATTAGAAAAACTTTCGATAACCTATAGATATGACAGATAGTGTTTCAGATGTCAATGATGATGTCTCCTCCTCTTGATGTTGTATTGAGTCCAGTCATTTGTTATTGGTGTTGTCAGTAGAATACCCTTCTTGTTAAGGGGGAGTGTTGAAATATTGTAACTTCAAAGAATATTCTACCTAAGAGGGAGTGTTGAATAATATTATTATATTATATTTATTAATTATGCCCTATTGTGCCTTTGTAAAAGTCGGCCCTTTTTTTCCTTGACAATTAAATGTAAAGTGACAGGTCGATCCAGACCTAATTAAGGGAGGCCAGAATACTATTTATAAAGGAGGTTAGCACCTCATTTGCACTCTCACTCATGAGCTCTGCAACAAGAGGAAAAAGTGCACAAGTCTTGGAGGAGAAGTTGTTTCAACTAGGGGTGACGTCAAGGAGGGTTTTGGTCTATCTCTTGGTATCTCTTGGTTAAGTGGTGCGCTACTCTTTCCTAGTGAAGGAGTAGAGGAGGAACTTCTCCTTTGTCTCTAGTCTATCTATATTTTTTTTTCCTCGAAAAAAAAGTGTTTTTTTATTCATCCAAAGATAACCAAATTACATTTTAAAGGTGCCTAAAGCACGCCCCAGTCATGGACTATAAAATGGACTGGGAAACATCCTGCATCTAAAGGAAATAGCCAGAAAATGCACACCCAAGTAAGGACCTCAAATTGAGGACCCACATAAATCAACACTGCACGCCCAAAAGATGGACCTCAAAGCTCTGACCCAACCACCGAAAAGAAGCAGAAAAACCAGCAACTGCTGCTCAAAGCTCCAGATCCCAAGTCCAGAGACCCAAAACCTAGCCACCAAAGCACCGAGAGAGGGAGCCACCAAGAAGACAAAGCCCAATATAGATCAGTTTGAGAAGCATGGCAACTCTAGATCCGCCCCTCGCGACATAATACAAAGCAACGCAGATGCCAGACTGGTCTACTTGAACCAAAACTTGAGAGGAAAATGAGCAAACGCATCCACATGAAGGCCAAGGGTTGCACAAACTGATCTAAAATTGAAGAAGACTTGAAAAACTTGAGAATTATTGCAAGTAAATGTTATGTGTTTAAAGAAAATGGATCAGTTTGCAACACATAAATTAAAGGATTAATTATGCAAATTTACACATAGACAACAGCATAATCATTGAACATAAGCACATAAACACAACAATTTGATAAAGGAGTTCACCCCTCTCTTGGGCTACATCTCTTGGTCCAGCTTCCAATGGATCATTATTATTAATTGCTCAAAGTGCTCAAAAACATGTCTTACAATGCTCAAACTGACAAACCGACTGCTCCAATGGCTTCAGAGCGTCCAAAAACCCTTGTCTGGGCTATTTCGGTACCTCAATCGGTCGAAAAACGAAGAAGTTAGGCCTCCTGGAAGTCTCCCTCTTCAAGCTTGTTGTCTCTGCATCTACAAAATGCACCCTTTGTTGTTTGAACTTGGCTCACACGCAATTTCAAGCGTGAAAACCCAGCACCAGGTGCAACCGCGCCAATGGTGCAAACTGTAGGACGGTTAAGGGCACGCTAGCCCCTAACCGCCTAGGCACCTGGGCGATGGGTCATAGAACCGCGCGCTAAAATAAATGGGGCTCCGTCCATATAACCGTTGGAACCATATTACAACTATTGGAACCATATTACAACCATTGAAACCATATTACAAAACGTGTGCGTGCCAATGTATATACCCGTGGTCACATATATATGAAAAGCGCGCGACCAAGGTCTGAGCTAGGCCCAGCCCGGTCGCGGCCCCAACTTTACCAACAAGCGGCTTTAAATATAACCCAAAACATATATATATCAAGGTATGAGCGGTAGCCCGATTGGTTATCGGAGTTTGTATAAGTGTTTGTGCGGTGGGGAGGTCCGGGGGTCGAACCCCACAGACTCCATACATTTTACAAACAACAATAATAACGACTACCCAAACAACGAGTGACACGTGGTGCCCACGGATTGGGCCACGTGTTCTCATACCATTTTCCACCAAAGGACACGTGTCACTTCCTGATTTGACAACTGTCAACCAACCAAATGTTTCCACATCATTCGTACGGTCTGTACAGTCCTGCCACGTCAGACTGTACGGACTGTACAGTCAGCACCAAAATTTTTGCCTGTTTGACTTGACGAACATAATGCGATATCTTCTCCATACGAATCCCGTTTGACAAAGTAAATATATCGTCGGAATCAGGAAGATGAGACGGACGCAATGGCACTGGTTTTGTCGCATTCCGAGCACTTTGAAATTTTGAGCAAAATTTGATCCCCTGATCACAAACAGACCCAAAAGTAGCTCACCATATCCGTCACGGGAAAGAAAGGAATGTGGGGGCACCAGCGAAAAATAAGACCACTAAAACCAGATCTGCCCATGGGGGGCGGAGCCACCAGCAAGAGAGAACCTTCAAGGATCAACCAAGCCCAAGAAATAATAGGCAAAGGAGAGACGCGACAACAGGAAGAGAAGCGCCCACGAGAAAACCAAGTGCCTGTGAAAAGGGATGCGGCTAGGGAAACCCTAGCCGCAAATCCCTCCCTCAGCCTCTTTGGTCGATATATATTGAGGAATTTTTGTTGGGTTTTCTTCCCNATGAGGGTTTGCCAGGATAATTTGTGTGTCTCTATTGTTTCTGTGATTTCCTCTCTTTCAGTGATCTTATTTACGTAGCTAATGTGATAAATGATTGTAATAATAAAGAAGAATCGTAATTGTTAGATGTATACGTAAAACATTAACACTTCATGGTTATGTGACTAATGGAGTTTCATACTCTCCATCCTTCATTTTATGTTGTTTTATGTGGATGGAATGTTTGTTAATGTGTCTGCAATAAGAGTTTCAAGAGAAAGGACGTTTTTTGTCACTTGAGGAGGAATCTTGAATGAGATGCATTCTATTCATGTTTCTCGTTGTTTAATCTCTTCCTTGATTGATTTCTAGAATGTCATTTCTATGGACGATAATTCATTAATTGTCAACTAGGTATAAATCACCTCTTATTCATATTGCATGCTCATAAGAACCCACCTTTGGAAGGGTCTTTTTTTTTTAATTTCCAGCCATAATAAATTTGAAAACACCAATCATTTTCTACATGTGATAACAACAATTGTTACTCTCATCAATCATCCATAATCAACCCTCATTGTTGCTTTATGACTCCATGTGCCCTTAGGAATATTTGGCACTAGTCTTTCCCCATCAATCACCCTTAAAATCGACTTTGAAAACTCATTAATGTTTTTTTTACTAAAGCAACTCTTCAATCACTTTTGAACCTCATTAGTCCTAGCTTTAGTAATTTTAAAGTGAGAAGAGGGTTTCTGAGGTGACAATGGAAACCCTCTTGAATTGCATTTAGCCTTGCACTTGATCTTTGAACTTTGGATATTGGGTGCAAGATTTATTGGTAATAGGAAGGAAGGTAATTTGACCTTAGGACCCAAGATGAAATCATCAGGTTTCTTATAAAAATTCAAATATTCGGGCACATCCGATCTAGTCTTTTGTACATGTAAATATTCCTCTATTGGTTTTCCAACATGTTGTGTTTATTCATTTAGAGTGCATAATACTTCTTCCTAGCTACGTTTTGTCTAGTTTCTCCAATTCTAGCTTTGTTTTCTATATATAAGTTACTAAAATTCATTTTTTTCATTTATTAGAGATAATGTGATAAAGATCACATGCCCAAACATCAACCACTCTCAAATTTTATGATCCTAGAACCTTATCTGTCTCAAACAATGATTTCTTGTTAGAGTGACATAATAGGAAAAACTGAAAGGATTGGTGAAATAGGATTTGTAGTGCTTCCCTGGAAAATGCAAATCATTCGCATTGTACATCTTCCTAGAAAATTCCAAGGTAAATATCCATAGAGTCAATAAGATAGGAAATTTGTAGGGTTTAACCACAACCCCATAAACCTTGATAGTAATGTGATCTTGAAATAGGTAGAAAATATCCAATTTCCATGTCTTCATTGCACTGCAAAAGCCTCCTACGTTTCGTAGGCATTCTAGGTGGATGGTCACCCAAAATGATACTGATACAAAAACAATGTACATAGATTTAGCTGAAAAACCTTTGAATCCCACATTTTGAGCATGCATCCTAACAAATAGTGTCCATTTAGTTGCAAAGTTGGGACCACTCTAAAATCATTTACTTTCGTTAACCCTAAGTTCTCAAAGTAGTTGCATTGATGATATAAAATAAAATAACCAAGTAAGCACGATATTTGAACATCTTATTTCCAAAAAAACATAGAAGTGATCATGAATGGAATTAATAATAGACACAACCATGAATTATATCCATGATTTCCAACTTCTAGGCATCAATTGACTAAAAAACCCTACTCTTGCCCAACACCTTATGATGGAACACCTTACCCAAGGAGAAGATATTATAGTGCGCCTTAGTCTAGCGCACCTCTTGGCACTCTCAAAAGGAAAAAATGTCAAGGTTGATATTTTGGGTCAAATTCAAAGTTTGACCAGTTATCAGTCACCAGAAATCATGAATGAAAAGACGAATCATCTACACTATTCATCTCTCACAGGAACTCTTGAAGATGACATGTGGATAATTGACAATGGATCTTCCAGGCATATGACAGGAGATCAAGTTAGAATCTCTAATCTGAATGAAAAGAGGACATCCTACAAGGTAGAACTTGGAGATAAGAACACCTATCCATTCGAAGGAATTGGTATAGCCTCCATCAAATTGAAAACAAGTAACAATGCTCATTTGAGAAATATCTTTTATGTACCTGGTTTAGAAAATAATCTTGTATCCATATTTTTCCTAGAAGACAAAGGAAACATAATAGCCTTTGTAGATGGAAAAGTATTATCTTGGTCTAGAGACTCCAGCTTAGAGAACACTAGAGTTATTGGAACCCATGAAGGAATACTACACAAACTACTAGAACAAAATGATGAAGCTCTTGTACATGATGAAGTCAATCCCAATGAACTTTGGCATAGAAGGTATGATCATATCAACTATCAAGCATTACCTTTCCTCGAAAAGATGGTTGAAGGAATACCAGAACTACAATCTACACATGAAGGAATTTGCAAAGGATGTGCTCTTGTCAAATCTCTAGGAGGTTCTCTTTACTATGTAATCTTCATATATGATTACTCAAGAAATACTTGGTTATATCTCTTGAAGACAAAGGACGATTTTTTCAACAAGTTTCAAGAATTCAAAGAAAAGATAGAGAACCTCACAAACAAGAAAATCAGGACCTTGAGAACAGATAATGGAGGAGAATACACATCCAAGGAATTTGTTTCCTTTTGCAAATTTTCAGGGGTTAGGAGGGAGCTAACTGCTCCTCATAATCCTCAACAAAATGGTGTAGAAGAAAGGAAGAACAAATCTATTAAAGAAATTGTGAAGGCACTAATGAACGATCAAGGTTTATCTGTGTATTTTTGGGGAGAAGCATCCATGACAACAATATATGTTCAAAACAGAAGTCCCGACTGCATATTGAAGGATATGACTTCAGAAGAAGCCTTATGAGGAAAGAAACCTAATTTGGAACACTTAAGAATCTTTGGATTCCCTGTTTGCATTCACATCCCCAAGGATAAAAAGAAGAAATTAGAACCCTCATGAAAGAAGGGCATATTTGTCGGATACAATGAATCATCCAAATCCTACAAAACATATATCCTAGAACAACATAAGGTTGAATTAAACATAGACGTAACCTTCAATGAAAAGATGGATTTCAAGAAATTCATAGAAGAAACTATAGAAGAAGAAGAGTATGAAGAGCCTAAAGAAGAAAACACATGTCTTCTAGAAAGTCAAAATGAAGAAACAAAACAACTTGATTATCCGATGTAACCATGTGAACCTATTGAATCAATCATTGTACCCAAAACCAAGAAACGTCCAGCTTGGCTTGAAGCTACTCTACAAGAAGTAAAAATACTCGAAGCCCCAAGTGGCACCTTCAGATAAATAAAAAAGCCCAAAAGATTCTCCTGCAACATGTATGCCAAAGCTTCTAAATGAAGAACCCACCACATTTGAAGAGGCATCTCAGAAGAAACAATGGAAATAAGTCCTGATATAAGAACACCAGTCCATCATGAAAAATTATGTATGGGAAATTGTGCCTAGACCTAAAGAAAAATCAGTAGTAACTTCAAAATGGGTCTATAAGATCAAACATGCAGCAGACGGAAGCGTGGACAAATACAAAGAAAGGCTCATAGCTAGAGGGTTCTCCCAGAAAGAGGGAGAATATTATGACGAGACATTTTCTCCTGTTGCCAGATATACTTCTATTAGAGCCATTATGTCTCTTGCTGCTTCCATGGGTTGGAGTTTACATCAGATGGATGTAAAGACAAATTTTCTCAATGGAGCAATCGAAGAAGAAGTATACATTGAACAAACTCAAGGATTTGAAGTACACTCCAGAGACACTCATGTTTGTAGATTAAAGAAAAAACTGTATGGACTCAAGCAAGCTCTAAGATCCTGGTATGCCAGAATAGACAACTACTTAATAAGACTTGGTTTCTCCAAGAGTCATGTAGATCCAAATCTCTACTACAAAGTCATGAATAATGCACCTGTGATTCTACTGCTATATGTCGACAATTTATTCTTGACAAGTGAAGAGTCTCTCATCACCCAGTGTAAGAAGGAACTAGCTTTTGAGTTCGATATGAAATACCTCGGTCTCATGCATTATTACTTGGGACTAGAAGCATGACAAAAGCGTGGTGAAGTATTCCTTGGACAAGGAAAGTATGCCGTGAAGATTCTTCAGAATTTTGGAATGATGGATTGCAAATCCATGGACACTCCTATGACCACAGATATAAGGAAAGAAAGAGACTTAGACTCTGATCCAATAGACTCGTCCTTATATCGGCAATTGATTGGTTCATTAATATATTTAGTGAATACTCGACTAGATATTTTCTTTGTTGTAAACACCATAAGCCAGTTCCAGGTGGAACCCAGACATCAGCATTGGATAGTTGCAAAGCATATTCTAAGATATATTTGTGGGACGCTAAAATATGGTTTAATCTATACCTCATCCAGTGATATATAGCTTCATGGATTCATAGATTTAGATTGGGCAGGGAGTGCAGAAGACATAAGGAGTACTTCAGGGATGTGTTTCAGCTTGGGATATGCTATGATATCTCAGGGAAGTAGAAAACAAAAGTCTATCGCACTCAACACAATAGAAGCAAAATATATCGCAACATGTGAGGCATGTATAGAAGCAGTATGGTTGAGAAAGTTGATTTCTGGATTATTTGATTAGGTTCCATATTCGACCATAATATACTGTGACAATTAAAGTTGTATAAGGCTATCCGAACACCCAATGTTTCATGAGAGGTCGAAACACATTGAGATCAAATACTACTTTAATCGAGATAAAGTCCAGGAAGGAGAAGTGAAGCTCCAATATATCTCCACAGATGAGCAGACAACAGATATTTTGACAAACCCTTTGTCTAGGATAAAGTTTGCATACTTACAAGACAAGTTGGGGATCATGGAGATAACTCCCTGAGCTGAAAGGGAAGAGATGGCTCTCTAGTTTGGGAGGGAGCACTGATATATCATTAATCTATGGATAGTCATTTTCTAGTTTGGAAAATGGTCCAGGATGGGCAGTTCCTTTCCAGTTCGGAAAGTGGTTTGAGATTTTCTGACGGACAAGCATTTTTCCAGTTTGGAAAATGGTCCAGATCGGATAGTCATTTTCGTAATGAAAATGGTCCGATAGATTGTAGATGTACCATAGACAATGATTACCCTTGTGGCTAGTGTGGGGGAATGGTCTAGGGAAGTCATTCTTCTTGGCAGTCACTCTCAGTAGTGGTCAAGTAGAATGGTTCTCCTCGTCAGCCAGTCATTCTTTCGAAGTTCACAGTTGTGAGTAGTTTCGAAAAATGGTCCATTTTGGAGGTTGGTGCAGGACATTCATTTCCTTAGTAAATGGTCCGAATAGTCATTCCCTAGGGAAGACTCATTCTCTCCAGGTTGCACTATGTTTAGTGCCAGAGGAATGGCCCAGTTAGATGAATGGTCCAGGTCCATCAATCAGGGACAGCCATTCCCTAGGGCAGACTCATTTTATCCAAGTTGCACTATGTTTAGTGTTGGAGGAATGGCCCAGTTAGGTGAATGGTCCAGGCTCAGAAATCAGGGACAATTATTCTTCCATGCTTGGGAATAATAGTCAAGATATCCTATGGTTGATGCTTTTACTATATGAGGGTAGATGCTCTCCCATATCTCACAAATGTGAGTGGAAGAATGGCCCAGATGACTCAACATGTAGCATGATATTGTTTATGCATGTTGATATCAGATGATATGATTTTTGTAGAGACTGTATGTCTCTAGATAGTAGTTGTATATTACTGTGGCAGATGTGTTCCACTGATTGTGACTATGTGTCATTGGTTAGTAGTCATGTGCTACTTGGTATGGTTGTGTACCATTGGATAGTAGTTATGTACTACTATGGATAGACACAGTTGTGTTCTATCAGGTGACATTGTATTGATTGTCATGGAGATTATCAAGTTGGATAATGTTGATGGTGGTTGTGATTTGATCATGAGATAGCTTGTGTGGCTATGATGATGCTACCAGTTGAATGGTTTGTTTATGTTCAAGATCATTTCCTTTTATACCTCCCTATCTAGGCGGGAGTGTTGATATTATAGTCGTTGCGGGAGGTATTAACCTCCACATGTGACCTTTGATGATATTAGAATATTCTAGGAAGCAAGAAGAACCCTAAAAGACTTGGACATAACCCTAGAAGTAAAGTCGGCTAAAGAGAAATTTTATATTGATTCTTTATCCTCTATAAAGAGAAGTCGGCCCAGACAGCCTGGAAAGAGAAGTATAAATATAAGGCGTTGGAGCTCATTTGATACTCATAAGTCGCAACTGCAGAGATCCAGTAGTGCACAAGTCTAGGGAGTAGTTGCAGTTGCAGTTACTGCAACCTGTAATTTCGGTCTTTCTAGGCTGGAGTTTTTTATCATTCTTGGTTATCTTTGCTTGGTGCATTAGCCTTGGTTGGCTATTGATTTTCTACCATAATTCTTCTCTCTGTCAAGGTCAAGGTGCTTGGGGGTGGAATTCGTGCCTATGGTTGGGTGACAATATTGCTATATTGTCTATGGTTAAATGAGCACACCCACTTTTCTAACACTTATTGATCTAGGTTGTGATCTATACAATAACAATTCCTTTAGATGGACACATCTCTTTTATAGTCTAAGAAAAAATAGGGAAAATGACCTAGGTCTTTTCAATAGTTTAAATGACTCTGATGGGGATCATAATAGTTGGCACATAGGATGATGAACTTAGGGAATGAATACACATAGGTCATGATGGCCTTGGATAAACCATCTTAATTCAATCTATATTGGCTTTGAATATTCCATGATTTGTGTGCCTTCTCTAAACTCAATATTGGGTCAATGATATGATAAAGAATATCTAAAAAATATTTTGAGTTCTCTGAAATAGGTGTTGATGTGACCTAAGAGGATTTGGGAGGTATTTGAAGTAGATACAAGAGCTAAAGGGGTTTATATTTCTTCCTTTGAGGCATTTTTATTGTAGACAATCAACAACTGAATGCAATTGACTCAAAATAACTCAAAAAGGTGGTGAGAAAAATTACGTGACAATTTAAGAAAAAAAAACAAGTTTTCAACTGTAAGATCATAGTGTTCCATTGATATTATGCCTTTATGACCACACTGTCAAGATATAGTAATGTTGGTATTAAGAAATAAATTCACAGCTCTTCACTCGTTGAAAGATAGTGATAATTAAGTTGGAGAGACAAAACCTTATAATGTGAATCCATGGAACATTCAGTTTTTAGTTTTGGTGATCTAAGATTAACTACAAATGACCCTTATTAAAGTTATATTATCTTTGAAATTGACTTATGAGCCTATAAAATGATTCCATGTGTTCTAATTCTATTTTTCACCGCACCCCATAGAATCTCCAAGCAGAATCTTGAATGGGCCCATGATGAAACATATGATGTAGATATGAATTGATCTGTTCCATTGTTAAGAGCTTTGAGGAGGATTTTGTGAGTGAGTACCTCCAAGTCCTTAAAATGTATGAGATTTGTCTACGTGGTTGGATCCCAACAATCATTAGGGGTGTAATGAGATACTTTGGAGAAAAGGTACCATAGGAATTTGGAAATAATTTGGACTATCCATGTGGCCTTCATCGACATCATTGTTAGGAGTCATTCGAGATATTTTCCCAAAAGTGCCTAACCTCCTCCAAAATAGTCTAAGTTGTTCATGTTCTTTTAACCCTGGATATATTTAGGGGGAGTCAAGGCTTCAATTGTTTATGGCATATCAAGTGCTTTGAAAAGAACATGACTTAAAACTTAAAACTTAAATAAACTTTACCCCTCTCTTCCCTTTATAAGGACCATAGAATTTGAACAATCCTTTCTAATTATAGAAATGGTCGAATTTCCTCTGAGAACTTATTAACATTGGGATTACTTGGGGACATAAATTCCTTGTGAATCTAATGAGAGCCACATATAAGAATAGATCTTTATTCTTGGTTATGGAGTCAAACAAAAATAAATAAATGTCTCCAAGCAAACTTAGGGAAAATTCACATTCAACTTATCTATGTATGTTACCCCTCATGTTGTATGAGGCATTGTTTCATGTTGAAGACATTTCCCAAGCATGGTGTGTGTGTGTAGTATATTGGTTTCAAATTTGTTGTATGGCTATTTTGATGCACATACATATGGATTGTCATCTTGTTGTGGATTCAACTTCCCCCAAGTCTACTAACTTCGAGGGGGCGAGCGGGGTTAAATTTTGAAATCCAACCTTTTCAAAATTATGCTCTATTTTTCTTTAGACCTTGTCCTTTTGAGATTGATGAATCATTTATAGATGATGACTAGATTTTTTTCATTGAATGCATGCTCAATTTTCTACCTCATACTAATATTTGGAATTTATTGTATTCGTTGATTTTTTATTCATGGCATTCCATGTATCATAAAATTTCCACTCTTGCGTCCCTTGGATTTGAATGGATCTTACCTATGTTGAGGAAATAAAAACTTCTCCCATGCTTTTTAAGTCATTTGTGCACCATTGGTTAGCTTAGAATTGTTTTTTTTAATCAATCAGTGTTTTCACCAATTATCGAATGCTAGGTGTTCTGGATGATAGTTGGCATTTTTCATGGATTAAAATATTTTAGTGGGTTAAGGATCACAATTGTTTTAGATAGAATCTTGAAATCCTACACAAAAAAGACACATGATGAGATGACAGAATCCCATTTGGGTAGAACTTCATTTTATATGGTTCTAGACTTTTATTTTTAAAATGTTGTTGCACATACTTTTGGTACTAGCCAAGTTAACATTTGGACTCCCGAAAAAAGATGTTTATATATTTTTGGAGATTGCAACTCAACTATTGGAAATCAATTATGAGGTTTGAAAGGATGAAAACACACAGTCAAGGTCCCTCATGCATACAAGACAATGAAAACATCACAAGTTATAAAAGAGGAAAAGTCGTACCTAAAGTTAAGCACACAACCATATATTCTAAATCATATCCTCTCCTTTACACACTGCAAAAAAAAAATCACCAATCAAAGGTTGGATGGGAAATTCATAGGTTTGTAAAGTTCATTAAGTGATGTTATCGACATTGAAAATTAGATTATACATTTTAATCCAAAGACATTATGTATGAGAGAAATAATAACATAAACACAAATGCTTAACATCATGGAAAGGAGGCATGCCAGGAGGACCCAACAACATACAATAGTGGCTTCACAAATGTTATCTACAAATTCATACTCATGGGGCAATGACAAGAAAAGAGAGCATTTAAATGGACGTAGATTTAACAAGAATAAAAGGGTGAAGTATCGACACATGAACAATGATTAAATGTGGAGACAAAATTATAAGTGATGAAAACCTATAGAAAAAAGATTGAGCATGGGATCACACATAAGTTATACATGCCTATCAACAAACCTAAGGCAAAGGAGTTATACCGATTATTACTCCAAAGGAAAACAAATTATTTTCTTATTATTCATTTGGACATTCTCCTCAAGCATGTATCAAATGGTCAAACAGGGAAAGAGGTGGCACCAAATATAATGTAAAGTTAAACATAATAAAGTCCTCTTGGAGAAAAGGGACAGATATGTAAAAGGACAATTTATATAATTTGGAAGGTCAAGAACATGAGGGGTATTTTCTTGAATAAAACTAAAACTACCACTTGGCCACAAGGCAAAGAGAGGGGTAGTTTCTTGAATAAAACTGAAATTTCCACTTGGACACAAGTCCAAGAGAGGGAAGTTATTTTGTAAATTGCTATAAATGATAGAACCTCAAAGAAGAAGGAGATTTTGGCTTTGGGCGATTTGAAGTATTTATACTGAAACTTTTTAATAAGGATAAGCCACCTTTGACCAAGTATTTTATGGAGAGTTTTGATTCATGTGTTGTATATGTCGTGGATTATTCTTGTGTATCTCTTGAGAATTAGGGTTTTTATAAGAATGTCCTTTGCACTATATATTGTCTCATGTTTATATTTTTCATTCTTATTTATGTTTTCTGGAAATGTTTGTCTAAAATTCTGGGCACAGGGTTGTAATTAGTTTTTTAATATTAGGCTATTATGGGTTTTGCAGCTATTTACTCATATTTCTTCATTTATTTTCGCAATCAACTTATTTTTGGGTATAATGATGGTGATATGTTTGGTTCTATTTTTGCTTCATCAATTCTATTGGTATGTTTAGACACTTGCATTTGCATTCATGCATCTCAGATTAGCTTCTTTCCATTTTATTTGATTAGAAAACCCCAATCGATGGACTAATTGATAAACCCAAAATCAGTAATGGTTGTCGGGTCATAATCTATATGGTTTCCCTATACCAAATGGGGAGCGGTCTAATTGGGCCTTCTTACTAGTGTGGACCCATTAATGTTGAGAGGGACACTTCGACCGCCAACAAATATGGCTCTAGAAGGAGGAAGGAAAACAATCCAACCTATGTGGAGCTAACATGCCCTCCCCCTTCAAAGGTAGCATTGTCCTCCCAACTGGAGGTGTGGAAATTGATGTAGAATCATTGTTGATTCTCATGTGTCACCTTTTGGTTTCATATATTTCCATTAGACCGATACTTATCAGTTCGTGTTCTAGTGCAATTGATGGTCTCTAGTAGCCAATATTACTTCTAGTTGGAGCCAAACAGACCCTTCATTGTCAAGTTCTAGCAGGATAGTTTGCACCCTGTAATCCGATCCCACTACCTTATTCAAATAAGACACATGAAGCACTAGATGTATCTTGGAGTGGGCTAGAAGTTCTAGTTTGTAGGCAACTTTTCCAAGTTTCTGGTGGATTTGTTTTTTTAGGGATGTTTTTTTATAGGGTTGAAGGTGAAGAAACACATGATCCCCTTCTACAAAAGAACACTCTGAGAAATGTTAGTCATCTTGTTGCTTCATTCTTCTTTGTGCTAGAAACAAATTCCTTAAGTGTGAGGAGAATGGCTTCTCTGCTATGAAGCATGTGATCCACTTCATGAACCTTGGAGGTTCTTGGTAAATAGGAAGCCATGAACAAAGGTTTTTGGCCATAGAAAATTCCATATGGTGTCATTATGGTATCACCATGATAAGTGGTATTGTACCACCATTTTGCAAGGGTAGTCAATGTTCCTGACTAACAACCTCATCAAGGTCCCTCGAGGCGCTAAGGAGGTACCACGTAGGACAAGTTCCCAATGCCACTGCAACATAAGTCCTTTCATGTTCAAGCCCAAATCCTACACTAAAGGACTTTGGGAGGCTTCCCTAACACAATAAATTCACCCATAAATTAGTATACTAATGCCTATGTGATATAGAGGTGAAGGTAGGAGTTAATTATTTAAGCTAACTTATCTGGAATGATAAATAACTAACAAAAATAATGCAGACCAACAAAATAAAACCGCTCAATATTCATAAGATAAAGCAACAAAATAGTGCAAAAGAGAGGTTAAATGGCCTTGGGGTAGAGATAACTCTAGAGACAAAATCCCCAAGGGTTTGCTAGCTATGAGAGATGAAATTTTAAGAGCAATCTAGGATAAATATTTTTTTTGTTTTGTATTTTCATGATTTTTTAGTTTTTAAAGTGGAAAAATTAAAAGAGATTGATTGTATTTTAAAATAAATCTCGTTGAATTAGTGAGGCTTACCTCGTCCTTACTCTTACCTCTAGAGTGTCGAATTGAGATCACAACCCTTTCTAAATCGATCGTAGAATTTGGACTAGAAGTTGGGTTTGGAGTTGATGGACTATCGCCCACAATCTAGTCTAGAATAGTTTTATTGCTTCTAGACCTTGCCAAGAAAGCTCCACTAGTGGGATGGTCTCCAACCATCAAATCAACATGGATGTGAAATGAGATATCCTTGTTGAAGATACCCTCAATAAGGGCTTGTCTAACACTTGGATTTGAACCACTTGACACCACCAAAGGAGTAGATGAGATGACAACTAGACCTCTCCTTCCATGTGACTATGTAGCCCCTCAATGGATTGATCCAATAGCCTTGCAAATAATAGGAAAAAAACAATATCTACTCTATGAAGAACTCTTACACTTACCCAAGAAGAAAGAGCATAGAAGAATCAACCCATGAAATGCACCATAAATAAAAGTTCTTATTCGATGGCATAAATGATCTTACAATTCGACAACAACCAAAATGTGAGGGGGGACTATCCTTTTATAGACTTTCTTTGTAACGGCTAGTTTCCCTCTCCCAATTAAAAATATTTGTTTGGCTTGTCATCCACAAAGGTCGGACACTAAGTCAATTACAATAAAATAATTTTGACAATTTTTTACATTAAAAAAAATCCACTAAGGAGTTTGATTTGACTTGAATGAAATATCTAACTCCACATGAGGCTAACAACTAGCTTGAACACTGCAATGGTTGCCTTGACATGAGAAACCCCAACGTTCCATTTGACCGTATGACCCATTTTTATGCTTCAATGACTAAGTACTTTCCTATAGCCAAGAGATAGAGGTGATTAATTAATTAAAGGGGGTGATTACTTTGACCATACAACAGAGAGATTTTTCCAACAGTTGTCCACGACTTAGTTTATATGGGTGAAAAATCCTTTAATATAGCAGTTAATTTATAGTGGTGGCTCCTCTTTTAGGGTGTTGGTGGCTCCCTTTATATGATTTCACTTTAATGAATGTGAATGAGCCATGCCATAATATTTTCCTTTTGTCCCTTTGCCATAAACTTGGGATAAAGGGGGAGCCATTAATTTTATAAAACAATTTTCCTTTTTAATCACTTAGGATATAATTTCATATGACTTTTTATTTTCCCCCTTAAGTTTTGTTGAATCCACGTAAAAACTTATGTACTGAAAAATTCCACCACATGGGTTTTGTTTGGAGTGCGATTTGTTTTCCCTTTTCCACTGAATTTATCCTTGCATGCCATGGAGTTACCCTCTTTTTGCCATGTTTATCGGTAATTATGCATGTGTCACCCTTCGGCAACTTATGTTTTCTTATAACCCAACCTTTTTCAAACTTTTCAACCTGGGGTGTCAAGTACACATCATGACGGTCAAATTGAGCCCCTATTGTATTTTCGAGTTCGAGCCCTTGTGCATCGGGATTCATGAATTTCTTCAAAAATGTGAAAGTTGTGAATTGTTTGACTTCCATGTTGAGAACTGTAAAATGATAAATGCATCAAGACCAAGAGATGCATATAGTCTCTAGACACGTGATCATGTGGGAAAATACATAGGTGTGAAAGACCATGGGTCAGACTATCCCTACATAGTGTGATCACCCTTACAAAGAACATGGCACACATAAACCATGTGTCCCAATAGATCCACCTCAAGACCTCCAATCCTATCTAGGATCAAAGGAAATGAGAGTGGGGACTAGAAGGACTGGGCATGGTCGACCACAAAGGCCTAGGATTCCATACTACAATATTTCCTACATGGCCTACAAGGATTTAACTTACATCTTCCTGGGCTTACAATGGTGTATCCAAGTGAAAAATCATAAGGTACCTCCCTAGGAGGTAACAATTCCCATTGGTGCATATTTCTAAATAAAAGCATTGCAAATAGGTTTCTAAGCAATTGTTTCCCACTCATATTTGACCATCAATTTGGGGATGATACACAATGCACATTTTCAACTAGGTACCCTAAAGTTTAAACAAATCCTCCAAAAATTTGTTGGTGAATGTGAGATCTCGATCTGACACAATGGAAGTGGGGCATGCCATGTAACTAAATATTTCATTGATGAAGACTTTGGTGATTATGGAGGGTGTAAATGTGTGTGATAAGGCACACAAATTATCATATTTAGGAAGGTAACCAACTACCACCGTGATGATCGATTTGTTACCATCTTTCAGAAGACCCACTACAAAATCCATGTACATGTTAGTTTAAATAGTGGTTGGGATTGGTAATGGCTACAATGTCCCAAGAATATTCACCATCTTTCCCTTGTTTCTTTCACAAATATTGCATGTCACTACAAATGCTTGGATGTATATTTTCATGCCTTCCTGAAAGAAAGAGCGCTTAGGTTTTTCATAGATTTTATGAAAGTAAGAGTGACCCGCATTAGGTGATGAATGCAATTCCTCTAAGACCCTTTGTTTGAAATAAGATTTTTTCATTAGAAAAATGCACCCTATATACTTGAAGGTATCTTTCTTCCATCTATAACCCTTAGGAGGGTTGGGACATTCATTAAGCTTGTGGATGATTTGAACCACTGTATCATTTCTCATCCATTCTTGATGGGATTCATTGAGCTAATCAGATACGAGTAAGGATAAGGAAAAGAGGGATCCTTCCTCTTCATATTGCCTTGATAAATAATTAGCCACCACATTTTCTTTACCTTTCTTATATATGATCTCATAATCATACCCAACCATCTTAGTGACCCACTTATGTTTCTCCAGTGACAATAACCTATGTTATATAAAATACTTCAAACTATGATGATTGGTCTTGATCTAGAAGAGCCTCTCGATGAGATATGGGCTTAAAGTCTCAACTGCATGAAGGATGTCCATCACCTATTTCACATAAGTGAATTTTCCAAAATTGTTTTCACAATATTGTTTATGAGTGAATTCCAAGGGACACCCTTCTTGCATCAACACCACACCTATACCTCTACCCGAGGCATACCCTTCCAAAACAAAATCTTAGTGAAATCAGGTACTACTAAGACTGGAGTAGTGCACATGACATCCTTTAAAGTTGAGAAGGCCTTCTTAGCATCCTCACTCCATATAAAGGAAATGTTATTTAGAAGGTTTGTTAAAGGAGTAGCGATTTTTCCATAATATTTCACAAACTTCTTGTAGTACCTATAAGTCCTAAGAAACCATAAAATTTCTTCAAGGTCTTAGGGCATGGCCATTCTTGCATAGCCACAAATTTATTGGGATCATCTCACACCCCATATTGACTAATAATATGACCCAAGTATTCAACCTCTAAAGCCCCAAAATCACATTTGGAACATTTAAGGAGAAATTGGTGGTTCTACAAGAGTTGCAAGGCTCTATCAACATGCTCTATATGGGAGTCCCATGTTGTGTTGTATATTAATATATCATCAAAGAATATAAGTACAAACTTGT
>SNQJ01S0032992.1:70378-92139 GCA_010110895.2 Picea sitchensis
ACATCCACTCAACATATCTTCTTTCCCACTGCATTACACAGGAGAGTCATCTGGAGTTTCTCATCAACTCTTTTTCTTAGAGGAGGCTAATACATCATCTTCATTTATGTTCTCATGAGGATGCACCCAACACTTTGGGATTTCACACATTCACCTTGTGCTCAACCACAGGCACGCCCAACTCTGTAGATCGCCTTTCTCACCAGAGAATCATCTGGAGTTCTTCTCAACTCTCATAATTGAGGAGGTCATCTCTACGTTCCAACTCTATCTCATATAGGAACCACATGTTGATGATTTCATCTATGTGAGACATTCTCCAGCTTACAAACCTATGAGATGTGGATCATTGCAGCTATGTGATTCTTTCTCCAGATTACAAACCTGCGAGAAAGCCCCTAATAAGGGTATGTGGTTCCTACCTGAGATAGATCTGGAACGTAGAGATGACCTCCTCCATTCAGAGAGTTGATAAGAACTCCAAATGATTATCTAGTGGGAAAGGCGATATGTTGAGTTAGACGTGCATGTGGTTGAGCACAAGGTGAACGTGTGAAAACCCAAAGTTTTCGGTGCATCGTCATGTGAAAAGAAATGAATATGATGTATTAGCCTCCTCTAAGCAGCATAGCTGATGAGAAACTCCAGATGATTCTCCTGTGTGAGGCAGTGGGAAAGGAAATCTGTAGAGTGGACGAGCACAGGTGAACGTCTGAAGATCTGGTTCTTCTGTGTAATGCAGTGATCCAGAGATATGGACATCCCTATGGATGTGCCCCTAGTGGATGAGCACTAGTGGGTGTATCAAATCCCTTGCTATATTGTTAAAGAGTCAAACCTGCCTGTAACCCTAATTGTAATATAAAGGGTACTGGTCAGGCCCACCTTAATGTGATTAGTAATAAATGTAAAAGATAATTAATCTGGTTAATATTAATTATAAAGTGACTTAGAGAGGTCGGCCGTATTGTGCCAATAGACACTTATTTTGATAGGACAAGTCTAATATAAGTAAAGGAATATTCCCCATTGTGGAATCATATCCTACACACTAGTTTGGAAATTTCAGCAAGTACATTCACTTGGGAAAAGTGCACACCTCTCTTGGGTGCTAGACTTCTAGGGTTTGATCACCCTCTTGTGTGCTAGGGTTTGTCTTGGTGGTAAACATATTTCTCTTGAGGAATAAAGCAAAGGATTTGGATGGGTTTTCTTCCCTTGTTGAGAAGGGTTTCCTAGGATACTTCTTGTGTTCTTGTGCATGGTGCTTCTTCTTGTGATCTTGGTTGCTGCAACATTTACATTTATGGTTAAATGCTAAAAATGGAACAAACTTCATGCTTAACCTAGATTATTGAAAAATCAACATGGTATCAGAGCTTAGGTCTTGAAAGAACCCATTGCACAAGCATCTACCAAGTCTCCTCTCACTTCTGCAGAACCGTACGACCCTCCTACGGTTTCCAGAAAAATTAGTACGACCCTCCTTTCATTGGTGATCCAGCCCTTAATACTTGGATTTTGGGGATATTTTTGGCATAGAATACTATGACCTCCTCCAACGCATCTTCAGAATCTCTCAAAGTGAAATTCTGAGCATTTTGAAATTTTGGCCCTAGGGTTTCTAGGGGTTCGCTAATTTCTGCAGAAATTTCAGAATTAGGGTTTTTGCAACTCATTGAAGGAGCTCTTCGTCTCACTAGTATTCTCCTATATTTCAACGGATTATTGTTGGCAGTCATAATTCCAACAAAACCTAAAAGTGTTAGCCTAGCCTAGCCATTAAGTTTTCTGGCCCAAGTTGACAGAGGTTTGTGAAGAATCTAAAATTATGATTAACATAACTATGATGGAAGATAAGCTTGATGGATCAAGCAACTTCAAGTTCCTGGAAGACAAGACTTCAAAGGAAGGCTTATTATGGGTGATACAAAAAGGTGACACTATGACTACCCTCTTCATGAAGATGTCAAGAGCCTAGAGATCAGCCATGTGCCATTGGAGAAATCATATCAGCACCCTCAGGTATGCACTTGTATATATATTATTTGTATCATTATCATGAGGGTAATTGCAGGAGGACAGAACCTTTTGTTGAATTCATGGATCCAGAGGGATATTAGTACATTCATAGGAACAACACACTGGAAGTGAAGACTCCAGGTTTGATTGTTGTAATTGTCATTCCTCTAATCTATATTTCTAAAGTTTGCTACATTACAAGTATATGTTGTAGTTGTGACAACATTCCTTATATTGTTTTGATTCTAGAGATGTACTCATTATTCTCCTTTAGTAGATATTATTGTTTTGGTTCTTCTTGTTTTCTTGTTCCAGACAGGTTAACAACAAAGGAAGATGTTTATCCTTCACAGGGAGTTACTTGACTCAGAGGGAGTCAAAACTATTTGAGAAAGAGGAAGAATAGAACCATCATTGGGGAAACCAATGCAATAATACATGATCATAATATTTCTATAATTCTATGGGTATAAGCATGCATGACATAGTATATGTTCAGAACAAGAGTCTTCACTAGAATTTGAAAAACATAACTCCGAAGAAGACTTCACTGGAGTGAAGACTGAGATTTAACACTTCAAGATATTTGGGTGCCTAGTGTATTTTCATGTACCCAAAGAGAATAAGTCCAAGCTAGATCCTTTAGAAAGAAAGGATACAATGAATCTTCAAATACATTCCAGATCAACATCCATGTTCAAATATAGATTGAGACAAGAAAATATGTTGCCCTTGAAGAAGAGATAGCTTTTTAAAGATCCAGAGAATCTCAGATGGAGATTGACAGTGAGACAATGCCTTCTCCCCTTCAATAGTTCAGAGGGAGACAGACATCATTCCATTTGATCCAATTGCTCCATTTGATATGTTCAAAGATATTGTAGTAGGGCATAAAAGGGATACCTAGACTCACTCTTCAAGAGGCAGAGAAACATACA
The DNA here is from genome assembly GCA_010110895.2 of Picea sitchensis. Lineage (NCBI taxonomy): Eukaryota > Viridiplantae > Streptophyta > Pinopsida > Pinales > Pinaceae > Picea > Picea sitchensis. The sequence continues at coordinate 73,339 of SNQJ01S0032992.1, forward strand.
AGCCTTTAAAGGCACATCCTAAGAAAGAAAAATATATTTTCGAGTTATCCTTCAGTCATGAGCCACTTCATTAATGTTGAGCCTCCTTGTCTTAGAGAAGTAATAGGAGAACAGGTATGGCAATATGCCATAACAAAAGAATACCAATCTATCTTAAAGAATGATGTATAAGATATTATTCAGGGACCAGAAAGGAAGTCTATGGTAACTTCCAAGTGGATCTATAAGATCAAGCATGCAGCTGATGGAAGTGTCGAGAAATACAAAATGAGATCTATAGCCGGAGGTTTCTCACAAACAGAGGGATTTTTCTATGATGAGACACTTGATCCAGTAAACCCGATACACTTCCATCTGTACTACCATCCATGAGTTGGACACTATATCAAATAGATAGATTCTTGATGAGTTTGGATTTCAGCAAGAGTGTTGTTGATCCAAACCCATATCATTACAGTGTTGGTGACGAGAGCCTGACTTTGATGACTTATTCAGAAAGCCTTGTTGTTGGATACAAGTAATCATTGACTTCTGAATTCGAGATGAACAATATGAGTATGATGCACTACTTCTTGGGACAAGAAGTATGACAGAGGACCGATAAGATTTTCCACAATCAAGGAAAATATACAGTGAAAATATTAAAGAAGTTCAGTATGAAAGAATGAAAAATCCACCGTGATGGATTTAAAGAAGAAGATTGATGATGATTCAGACGAGACTGATCCACAACTTATTGGATCATGTATCCATTTAACACCATACTTGATTCATGCCATGCAGTGAATGTGCTTAGTCATTTCATGAGTCAACCTAGACAGACTCACTAGACAACAACAAAACATGAGGCACAGTTGGATATGAACTGAGATATGTCTCCAGAGTGAACTTGAGTTTGCAGGATATGCCAATTCAGATTGAGAAAAAAGTACAGTGGACCAGAAGAGAACATTCGGTTGATGTTCTACCATAAATTTTACCATGGTTTCTTGATGCAGTAGGAAACGAAATCTCTGTGGCCTTAAAAGACCAAAGAAGCAGAGTATATCCATTGAGTGTGCGAAGCAGTATGGCTTCACAAGCTTCTGACAGATTTATGTGATCATGAGATGGATCCTATGATGATAACCAAGAGCCGTGTATAAATCTCCTTGCGAACCCAGTGTTTCCTGATGAATCAAAACACGATGAGATGAAATATTCTTATATCAGAGATATGATGCAGAGGAAAATCGTACATATGCAGTACCTTCCTATACATGAGAATATTGCAGACATCTTCACCAAACTAACTTGGTGAATAATGTCTTCCTAGTTGATAGGGAGTATTGATGACTCTAGCCAAGAACAAATTCAGAGTACATTCGTGTGAGACTTGGCATGATGAAGAATGCCTCCCTAGTTGAGAGGGAGTGTTGATGATTGCAGCTATGTGAGATATTCTCCAACTTACAAACCTGTGATATGTGGATCATTGCAGCTATGTGAGTCTTTCTCTATCTTACAAACCTGAGAGAAATCCCCTAAGAAGGGTATGTGGTTCCTACCTAAGACAGATTTGGAACATAGAGATGACCTCCTCCATTCAGAGAGTTGAGAAGAAATCCAGATGATTATCCAGTGGGAAAGGCGATCTGTTGAGTTAGACATGCATGTGGCTGAGCACAAGGTGAACGTGTGAAATCCCAAAGTGTTGGGTGCATCGTCATGTGAACAAAAATGAAGATGATGTATTAGCCTCCTCTGAGCAGTACAGTTGACGAGAAACTCCAGATGATTTTCTTGTGTGTGGAAGTGGGAAAGAAGATTTGTAGAGTGGACGAGCATAGGTGAATGTGTGAAGATATGGTTCTTCTGTGTAATGAAATGAGCTAGAGATATGGACATCCTTATGGATGTGCCCCTAGTGGATGAGCACTAGTGGGTGTATCAAATCCCTTGCTATATTTTTCAAGAGTCAGACCTGTATGTACCCCTAATGGTAATATAAAAGGTACAGGTCAACCCCACCTTAATGTGATTAGTAATAAATGTAAAAGATAATTAATCTGGTTAATATTAATTATAAATTTACTTAGAGAGGTCGGCCCTGTTGTGCCAATAGAAACTTTTGTTGATAGGACAAGTCTAATATAAGTAAAGGAAGATTCCCCATTGTGGAATCATATCCTACACACTAGTTTGGAAACTTCAGCAAGTACATTCACTTGAGAAAAGTGCGCACCTCTCTTGGGCGCTAGACTTCTAGGGTTTGAGCACCCTCTTGTGTGCTAGAGTTTGTCTTGGTGGTGAAGGTATTTCTCTTGAGGAATATAGAAAAGTATTTGGTTGGGTTTTCTTCCCTTGTTGAGAAGGGTTTCCCATGATACTTTTTATGTTCTTGTGCATGGTGCTTCTTCTTGTGATCTTGTTTGTTGCAACATTTACATTTATGGTTAAATGCTAAAAATGGAATGAACTTCATGATTAACCTAACTTATTGAAAAATCAACACCACACACCCTTCTCAGGGGATTTCTCTCAGGTTTGTAAGCTGGAGAAATTCTCACATAGCTGCAATGATCCACATCTCACAGGTTTGTAAGCTAGACAATGTCTCACATAGCTACAATCATCAACACTCCCTCTCAACTAGGGAGGCATTCTTCATCATGCCAAGTCACACACGGATGTACTTGAATTTTGTCTTGGCTGGAGTCATCAACACTCCCTCTCAACTAGGGAGGCATTCTTCACCAAGTTAGTTTGGTGAAGATGTATGCAATCTACTCATGTGTAGGAAAATACTACATGTGTACGATTTTCCTCAGCATCATATCTCTGATATAAGGATATTTCATCTCATCGTGTTTCGATCCATCAGGAAACATTGGGTTCTCAAGGAGCTTTACACACAGCTCTTGGTTATCATCATAGGATCCATCTCATGGTCAAGTAAATCTGTTAAAATCTTGTGAATCCATATGGCTTCTCACATTCGATGCTATATACTCTTCTTCTATGGTACTCAAGGCCACAGAGTTTTGTTTCCTGCTGCATCAGGAAATCATGGAAAACTTCATAGTAAGACAACAATTGGATGTGCTCTTCCGGTCGAATGTACTCTTTGCTCAATTTGTATCGGCATATTCTGCAAACTCAAGTTCACATTGGAGGAATATCTCAGGCCATATCCAACTGTGCCTCATATATATCTCAATACATGCTTCACTGCTATCTAGTGAGTCTATCTCGGCTGACTCATGGATTGACTAAGCACATTCACTGCATAGCATGAATCAGGTTTGTTGTTAACTAGATACATCAATGATCCAATCAGTTGTGGATCAATATCGTCTAAATCATCATCATTCATTTTCTTAAAATCCATCACGGTGATTTTGCATTATGTCATATTGAACTTGTTTTAATATTTGTGTTGTATGTTTTCCTTGAATTAGGAAAATATGATTGGTCCTCTGTCATACTTCTTGTCCCAAGAAGTGGTGCATCATACTCATATCCTTCATCTCGAAATCAGAAGTCAAATCTTACTTGTTTTTAATAACAAGGCTTCCTAAATAAGTCATCAAAACCAGGCTCTCGTCATCAACACTGTAATAATATAGGTTTGGATCAACAACACTCTTGTTGAAATCCAAACTCATCAAGAATCCATCTATCTGATATTGTTTCCAACTCATGGATGATAGTACGGATGGAAGTGTAATGGTTTTACTGGATCAAGTATCTCATCATAGACAAATCCATCTGTTTGTGAGAAACCTCTGGCTATAGATCTCGCTTTGTATTTTTAGACACTTCTATCAGTTGCATGCTTGATCTTATAGATCCACTTGAAAGTCATCATAGACTTCCATTCTAGTCTATGAACAATATCTTATACATCATTTTTTTTAAGATATATTGGTATTCTTTTGTTATGGCATCTTGTCATACCTCTTCTCATATTGCTTCTCTATGACAAGAAGGATCGTGACTGAAGGATAGCTCAAAAATATTTTTTTTTTCTTTCTCGGGATGTGCCTTGAGAAGCTTGTATGTTTCTCTGCCTCTTGCAGAGTGAGCCTAGGTAGGCCTTTTATGCCCTACTGCAATATCTCTGATCATATCAACTGGAGCTACTAGATTAACTGCAATAATGTCTTATCTCCCTATGAATTGTTGAAGAGGAAGAAGGTATTATCTCTCTTTCTCAATTAGTTTGACTCCTTCTGAATCAAGTGACTCCCTCTGAAGTCTTGAAGGATAAGATTATTCTTTTGTTTGTTAGCATGCCTGGAACAAGAAAAAAAATAAAAGGAAACAAAACAAGAATATCTCCTAGAGGAGATTCATGAGTACATTTCTAGAATCAAAACATTTTAAGGATTGTTGTCACAGCTACAACACATACTTGTGATGTAGCAACCTTAGAGATGTAGATTATAGTCATGCTAAAAACAATCAAACCTGAAGTCTTCACTTCCCATGGGTTGTTCTTTTGAATGCATTGAGACTTCTCTGGGTCCATGATTTGCACCAGGGGTTCCTTCCTCCTGAAAATACCCTTATGACAATGATGCAAATAATATATATGTGCGAGTGCATACCTGAGAATGTACACCAATGGAGGTTCTTCTTGTTTGTCTTGTAGGCACCTATACTTTGATCTAGTAGAAAATTTATGCATGTTCAGGACAGACCTCGGACCTGGTCCTTCTATACCTCAGAGACTCCTTCAGATTTGGGCCTAGAAGTCTACTCAACATCTTGGCTTCTATCAATAATTATATTGTTGTAGTGTTAACTGTCAAGTAACGTATACATGGCCCTTATTGTTGGAAAATGCATCTTAGGGTGCACGAATACTGCAGGATTTTGTTACTAACAATGTTGCCACATATTTGAAACCATACCAGTAGATTCATTTCTAGAATTATTGTGTGGAGGGAAGCTTGAAGTCTGCACTGTTTACAAGTCTCTTGATCTAGATGTGTGATGTGATTCGTTCCAAGTAATTACAACCTCCAAATTGACATAGCCAACCTTCCGGCAGTCTTTTCAACATAGGCTAGTCGACACCTCATATTTGTTGTCCCATCTAACTCTAATCTTGACTGCAAATTTGTAGAATTTATTATGAGAAGATGCAACTATTTGATCCACGGTCCTAGTAATAATTGAGGGATTTATTGCATCTAGTTTCAAGGAGAATCCCTCGATTTTATTTTCTCTTGGATTGTTGGTTTCTTCAGTGGTATTCCCCATCCTACAAATTTCCTCAAGTTGTGGGTTAAATTGTGAGTTCATTCTAGCCTATGACAAAACGTCCAAGGGATCATCAGCATATATTTTTTTCATTTTTGATTTGATCTCTCCCTTGATATTTCAAGGTAAAATTTAATGACTTACAAATCCCTTGCATCATTCAATCCCCATTGTTATTTTGTATGTTGTCTTTGTAGAAAACTTTTGGGCATTGTTTTCTTGGAATTGACACATTTTGTGTATCCCGTGTCTTGCTATAACAATCTTGTTTCCACAGAAAATTTTAGGAGGGACCCGATTCTTTCTATTACCATTGAAAATATAAAATAGAAAATTTAGAAGGGGTCTGGCCCTTTTTCTTCACCACTGATTTTTTACCACATAAATTTCAGAATAGGGGTCTGACCCTTTCCTTCTAGGTTGCGACAGCCTTAGAGACCTGTGGCCAGTTTAAGGAGGGTTACCACAGGGTTGAGGAGGGGTCATCCTTTTTTTTTTCTTCATGCTTTAGGGGTCCAACCCTTCTCCATATATCATGGTTTCTATTAAGGGTTTTCTACGACATTTTTGAAAGGCCTGTGGCCACCTCATTTTGACAGCCATCCCTCCTCCCCATACACTACAGAAAATTAAAAATGAAGGAGTCTCCTCATCATCTATCACGAGAATTTATAAAGCGGTTTCCTCATCATTTTTTTTGGTCTCCTCATCATTTGTTGTGGTCTCCTCATCATCTATCACATGAAGTTAAGAGGGGTCCGACCCTCTTCTCTTCACATTAATAGTAAAGTTTTGGTAGACTTTACCTTCAATTTCTAATGTGCAATGGTCTTCTTCAAGCCTGCTCTGATACCATGTTATATTTTCAGTGAGCTATGGCTCCTTTTAAATTTTCTATTAACAATTACTTTGAACCATAACTACTGCAGCAAACCAAGATCGCAAGAAGAATATCCATGCACAAGTACATAAGAAGTATCCTAGGAAACCCTTCTCAACAAGGGAAGAAACCCAGCCAATCCTTTGCTATATTCCTCAAGAGAAAGACCTTCCACAAAATCACCAAAACTAGCACACAAGAGGGTGTTGTAATTCTCATAATTTCAGACCACAACTTCTGAAATCATGAGATGACACAATGATAAGTGTGTTTTCGCAATGGGGATTCACCTTTATTTATATAAGACTTGTCACATCAAATGATGTGTCTATTGGCACAATAGGTTCGACCTCAATAACTCAAAATATAATTAACAATTTATCTTTTATATTAATTATCTTTTACATTAATTATTAATCACATTAAGGTGGGGTCGACCTGTACCCTTTACATTACAATTAGGGTTACATGCAGGTCTGACTCTTGAACAATATAGCAAGGGATCTTATACACCCACTAGTGCTCATCCTCTAGGGTCACATCCATAGGGATGTCCATATCTCTGGCTCATTGCATTACATAGAAGAACCACTTCTTCACTAGTGCTTAGCCACTAGGATCACGTTCACCTGTGCTCGTCCACAGGCATGTCCACTCAACAGATATTCTTTCCCAATGCATTACACAAGAGATTCAACTGGAGTTTCTCATCAACTCTTCTGCTCAAAGGAGGCTAATACATCATCTTCATTTCTATTCTCATGACGATGCACCCAACACTTTGGGATTTCACACGTTCACCTTGTGCTCATCCACAGGCACGTCCAACTCTACAAATCACCTTTCTCACTAGAGAATCATATGGAGTTCTTCTCAAATCTCATAATGGAGGAGGTCATCTCTACGTTCCATATCTATCTCAGATAGGAACCACACACTCTTCTCAGGGGATTTCTCTCAGGTTTGTAAGATGGAGAAAGTCTCACTTAGCTGCAATGATCCACATCTCACAGGTTTGTAAGATGGAGAATGTCTCACATAGTTGAAATCATCAACACAACTGATTTAGAAGTCGAAAATCAAACGCATGCATTGATTCCCTTCTTTCTTTAATACCATGAACACGGGTGATGAGTAAGGGTTGGTATTGGGACATATGACTCTAGCCTCCAATAGTTCTTGATAATCTTTTATATTTCATTTCTCTATGAAAACGAGTGCTTATAAGGATGCATATTAGGTGGTTGACTACCTAGAATCAGGGCAATACCATGGTCGTGCTCACTACGTGAAGGTGGTAAGTGATAGGGAATTTCAAATACATGTTGATGTTTAGTCATGATTACCTTCAAATCAAGGTAAATATCTTGCGAGGGGTTGTTCACCACTTGTATGGCATTAAATTTGGAAATAATATTTGATTGTCCTTTCTTCAATAACTTCTCCATATGGTAAGAGATAACAATTTCATGGGAACCGGATTTAATCCCCTTAAGGGTGTGTTTATGCCCTTCCTTAGTGAATATCATATATAGCTCCTTGAAATCCATGTGATGGGTCCAAATTTGTGTAACCATTCTACACCTAGAATGACATGATAACCACCCTTTTCAACAGAAAACATGTGATATTTGAGATGATACTCTCCCATTTGAAGTTTTTCATTTTCACATTGGCCTCCACATTTCATCATATCGTCATTAGCTATCATAATTTGAAATTATGTATGGTATGGACATAAAAATAGGTTTCTCCAACCACTCCTAAGAATAAAATTGTGGGTATTGCCCCTATCAATCAAAACAATCACCTTGCATTTTTTGATGTAACCAATCAAATTTAGAGTTTGGGGTGCAAAGAAGTCGGATAAAGCATGGAGATAAATTTGGGGTTCCTCACAAAGAACTTGTAAGATTGTTTCATCTTGGGGATGAGGGTTGGTTTCTTCGAATTCTTATACGAGAGTTGTTGGACATATTGTCATTCGTGTGTTGTCATTGATGTCAATAGTCATAATAAGCAGAGAAGAAAGGTTAATCTTAGGAAGAAAAGAATACTAAGAATTGATAGAAGAACATCACCTTAAGGCTGAAGCAATTCGTGATTATTGTTGATCACGATAGGATCAACAATGTTCCTATGATAAAAGCTTAGGAAGGTTAGCAAATGCAGAGATAGGATGAAGCAATTTGTGATTATTGTTGATCATGATAGGATAAAAAATGTTCCTATGATAAAAGCTCAGGAGGGTTAGCAAATGCAAAGATCAAAGCTCATAAGGAAAAGTGTATGCTCAGGGTGAGAAGTCTCGGCAACCATCAGATCAGAGTGAGAAGCCTCAAAAACCATCCAATCAATAAATTGACCGTGTTGATCGTCTAAATATTACAGACATCGGTCATATGAGTGACCATGGGCTTGAGGATCGTTGGAGGATCGTGACCGTCAGATCTGTAAGCCAAATCAATGGCAAGGATGAATTGCGGGGATCGGAAGGAGAATTAAATGACTCGCTAGTTCCAATCCCGCAATTGGTTTAGATCGTCAGATCTCACAGACTTGGATATCGACGTCTGTGGTTGATCCAACAAGCGATCAGATTAAGTCGGATTGATTTGTGACTGTTGGATGCACAATCGCCATATCAATGATAGGAATAGATTGTAGAGATCGAAAGGAGAATTAAATATCGCGCTAGTTCCAACCTCGCAATTATTCAGGACCATCTGATCTTCTAGCTTCGAAGATCAACGATTATGGTTGAATCAACAACAACGCACAACTTCAAATTGTGGAGCTTTGGTGAGGAATTAAACGACTCACAAGTTGTGGTTCTGCAATCCACAACGACCGTCGATGTTCACTTGAAAATAGATCTACGGTTGGAACCAGTTCCACTACCAAGGAGCGGTTTCCATTGCAGAACCCGACGATAGTCTTAACCATTGGATCACTTTTGAGTAGAAGGACAGGATAAGAAGAAATATTTGAGATCTCATTTATCTGAAATCCCGTCAGCTGTTGGATTGATTTAAGTGGAAGGACAAGATAATCAAGGGCTGAGATCTGAGATCTCAATCACCCGAATATCCGTCAGTCGTCAAATCATTCTAGTGGAAGGGCAGGATAAGCTAGAAGAAGAGTCGTTGGATTTAATCCAAGGATAAGAAGTATTACAGATAGATCAAGTTGTCGATATAAAACCTTGATCAACGAACAACATTCATTTCGGGTTAAAATATGTGAGGAGGTTACGCTCCAGAAAGTTTGAGATTTGAAATTTCCGAAGTTCGGAGACCCGGAGAGCCGAAATAAATTCTCGACCGTTGGATCATTTGAAGTAAGCCTCAACCATCCGATTCAAGAGGACATGTGGCAGACTACATCAGCAAGGATGTGTGGGAGATCTACATCAGCAGACCACGTCAACAATGACATATGGCATATTATGTCAACAGACCATGTCAACAAGAAACTGTGACAGACCACGTCAACAGTCCACGTCAGCAAGGACATGTGGCACAAACAGAGAATGAAAAGTGTCAAGTTGAAATCAGTATTTCAGGCACGTGCAAATCATGAATCTGAGTGACACGTGGCAGCTACTCAGCTCATGACATGTGATCTAGTGACGTAATCTAGTTACGTCACTCCGGGAGTTTTCACGACTAGAAAATGACAAAAGCTCCAAAATCCCGAAGTAGATATGGTTCGTCCGATCTAAAGAAAAACTTCGGGAGTATTCTTATCTTTCGATCTACTATAGTGGAAGTATAATGTAAGTTTAAATAGTCGAAGTCCCAGAGTAAATGGTGGCCATCCATCTCAATGTTTGATTAAGTCTGAGTCGTCGGATTGAACAATGAAAGGATGAGTGTAAGGATCAAACCTGATGATTGATCGGTTTCCGCGAATAAACGTAAACTGTCTATTCTGTTCGGGAAATATGATTTGGAAGTTTTGAAAGGTTTGAAAAGTTGAAATCCTAAAGTTCTGAAGGGTGAAGTTCCGTCAGCCATCCATCTCATCAGGAGATTGAATTGTGACCATTGATTCTAATAAGCGCTCAAGCGATCATTTGGTCTAGCGCCTGGTCACCGCATATGGTCATATGAAATAAGAAAAATAAAGTTAAAAGCTTAAATAATAAGCTCGTGGTTCTATGGCTATGGTCATATGATCATGGTTTGAAGGAAGTGCCTCATCCAGACTTAATTTGATAGAGAGTTACACCAAAACATTACAGAGAATCGATAAGAGATCGAATATGATTTGTTGGTAAACTGAGAACGTAGTAGAATCATGAGCACAAACTAATGAGTCGATCCATGTATGTGATCAACTCATGAGGAAAAACAAACTGATACACAGTCATGATTTAAAGAGAGTTAAAACATGAATAAAGAATAAAAGGGAAAATGATATTAATTAAAGTTTAAAATTATCATTTTAAATGAAAAGGTACAATGGTTCAAATATCAAAAGACACAATGATTCAAATTCACACCAGTTGGAAGACTATAAAAACAAAAAGGAATGGTGAGAAGAGTGTAGTTGAATTTGTTGAAGTATATATATTTATATATAATGGATTGAATGAAAGTTCATTCTATCAGGTTGGTGCATGTTTACAAGATGGGTATTGTATGAGGATTGCATTCCTCACATCTCAGTTGGATCTGAGATCAACAACTGGGACTTTTTATGAGGGTTGGATTCCTCATTTCTCAATTGGATCTGAGAACTACAAGTTGGGTCTTGTAACAGAGAGATGGATCTCTCATAATTATATGAAGATTATATTCAAAGATTGATCTTATGTATTCATTCAAGTTATTTAATAAATAAAATATTTATTCTTATATATATATATATATATNCATCAGGAGTGTCCTCAATGAGAATGTATTCCAAGTGGTCTTGAGGGGATACATCCATTTGAAATCATTTTTGTTCTTTGCAAATGTTCCCTTTGAAATATCGATCATTACAATTATATCAACATATGAGGAGTTGGTGTTTTTCCATCTCTTCCAGTGACAACTTTTGGATTCTTAAGCACTAAGAGGTGGAGGGGTTTGTGGAAGTAGGAAAAGGAGGGAAAGTAGGAGAAGTGAATGAGTTTATTTCTATTTGTGATGACTAATCACCATATTGGATTATTTAGATTTCTCACAAATACCCAACCAAGTAGTTGGGAACTGCATCATGATTCATGACTTGTGCTCTAATTTCCTCCTTGAGACCATTGATGAAACATTGATGAAAAATTATTTACAGAAGGAATCAAATATTCCCTCTCTATGGATTGTCACTTTCTCAAAGGTGGATATAAATTCGAAAACTTGTCGGTTTGGCATAATTTGTTAGATGTCCCAAATCGTGAGTGTCTCGTTCAAAACAAGCATACATGACCTTCACAAACTAGCTCCCGGTAATGTATCCTCCATAATATTTCTTATTCCTTTGCCACCATTGCTAATGTTCTATATCCAAATATAATACCCCCACTCTATGTTTCATTAGGTCATCAATAATTCCACGGAGAGAGAAATAGTGTTCCATTTGGGTAATCAAACTCGTTGGATCAAAACCATCAAAGTTGCTCATGTCTACTTTTGGAAACAGTGCCATAAATTGTGATCCTGAAAGGGTGTCTAGTGGCTAGGGTTATCTGAAAAGATCATGTTAATGCATTGTTATTCATTTGTTGGATATTCCCCAATGGGTGGGTTCATGTGTTGTTCTGGCCCCTTGAGCGCCAAATCTAGTTGCATGTTGACACCCTTCTTGCATCAACAACACACCTATACCTCTACCCGAGGCATCACATTCCAAAAAAAAATCTTAGTGAAATCAGGTACTACTAAAACTGGAGTAGTGCACATGATATCCTTTAAACTTGAGAAGGCCTTAGCATCCTTGCTCCATATAAAGGAAATATTTTTTAAAAGGGTTGTTAAGGGAGTAGCAATTTTTCCATAATTTTTCAGAAACTTTATGTAGTACCTATAAGTCCTAAGAAACCATGAAATATCTTCAAAGTCTTAGGGCATGGCCATTTTTGCATAGCCACAATTTTATTGGGATCAACTCACACCCCATATTTACTAGCAATGTGACCCAAGTATTCAACCTCTAAATCCCCAAAATCACATTCAGGACATTTAAGGAGCAATCGGTGGTTCTACAAGAGTTGCAAGTCTCTATCAACATTCTCTATATGGGAGTCCCATGTTGTGTTGTAGATTAATATATCATCAAAGAATACAAGTACAAAATTGTGTAGGAAGTGTTGAAAAATATTGTTCATGGGGCTCTAAAAGCTAGATGGAGCATTGCAAAGCCCAAAGGGAATCCCTAAAAAGTCATAATATATTTCATGTGTTTTGAAAGTTGTCTTAGGGATGTTCACCTCCTTCATCTTTATTTGGTGGTATCCTAAACGAAGGTCTAGTTTTGTGAAAAACTTGTCTCCATGAAGTTCATCCAAGAGATCGTCTATAATTGGAATGGGAAATATGTTCTTGATGGTCAAGTGACTCAGAAGTCGAAAATAAAACACATGCATTAATTCTCTTCTTTCTTTAATACCATCAACAGATTTGATGAGTAAGGATTGGTATTGGGACATATGACTCCAGCCTCCAATAGTTCCTAATAATATTTTCTATTTCATTTTTCTATGCAAAAGGGTGCCTATAAGGATGCATATTAGGTGGTTGACTACCTAGAATTAGGGGAATACCATGTTCATGCTCACTACATGAAGGTGGTAAGTGATGGGGCGTTTCAAATACATGTTGATTTTTAGTCAGGATTACCTGCAAATCAAGGTGAATATCCTGTGGGGGTTGTTCACCACTTGTATAGCATTAAATTGGGAAATAATGTTTGATTGGCCTTTCTTCAATAAATTCTCCATATGGTAAGAGATAATAATTTAAGGGGAACCATATTTAAGCCCTGAGGGTGTGTTTATTCCCTTCCTTAGTGAAGCTCATATATAAGTCCTTTAAATCCATGTGATGGGTCCAAAAGTGTGTAACCATTCTACACCTAGAATGACATGATAACCACCCTTTTCAAAAGAAAACATGTGATATTTGATATGATACTCTCCCATTTGAAGTTTTGCATTTTCACATTGGCCTCCACATTTCATCATATCGTCATCGATTGTCATAATTTGAAATTATTTTTGGTATGGACATAACAATGGGTTTCTTCAACCACTCTCCTAAGAATAAAATTGTGGGTACCTCCCCTATCAATCAAAACAATCACCTTGCATTTTTTATGTAACCAATCAATTTTAGATTTTGGGGTGCAGAGAAGTCAGATAAATCATGGAGAGAAATTTGGGGTTCCTCACAAGAAACTTGTAAGATTGTTTCTTCATGAGGATGAGGGGTGGTTTCTTCAGATTCTTATACGGGAGTGTCTTTGATGAGAATTTATTCCAAGTGGTATTGAGGGGATACATCCATTTGAAATCATTTTTGTTCTTTGCCTATGTTCCCTTTGAAATATCGCTCGTTACAATTATATCAACATATGAGGAGTTGGCATTTTTCCATCTCTTCTAGTGACAACTTTTGGATTCTTAAGCATTGAGAGGTGCAGGGGTTGGTGGCATTAGGAAAAGGAGGGAAAATAGGTGAAGTAAACGAGGGTATTTTTATTTGTGATTATTAATCACAATCTTGGCTTCTTTATCTTTCTCACAAACACCCAACCAAGTAGTTGGTAGCTGCATCATGACTTGTGCTCTAATTTCCTCCTTAAGACCATTGATGAAACATTGATAAAAAATATTTTACTAAAGGAATCAAATATGCCCTCTCTATGGATTGTCACTTTCTTGGAGGTGACTATAAATTCGAAAACTTTTCGGTTTGGCATAATTTGTTAGTTGTCTCAAATAAGGAGTGTCTCCTTCAAAACAAGCATAGATGACCTTCACAAACTAGCTCCTGGTAATTTATCCTTCATAAGATTTCTTATTCCTTTGCCACCATTGCCAATGTTCTAGATCCAAATATAAGACCCCCACTTTAAGTTTCATTAGGTCATCAATAATTTCATGGAGAGAGAAATAGTGTTCCATTTGGGTAATCCAACCCGTTGGATCAAAACCATCAAACTTGTTCATGTCTACTTTGGAAACAGTGCCATAAATTGTGATCTTGAAAGGGTGTCTAGTGGCTAGGGTTATCCGAAAAGATCATGTTAATGCATTTCTCTCCATTTTCTGAAAATTCCCGAATGGGTGGGTTCATGTGTTGTTATGGCCCCTTGAGCCCCAAACAGGGATGATTTTAAGGATGCAAATTTATTTTAAAATGTAGAAACCTTGGCGAATCTTACTAATCCTTCATATGCCAACTATAAATGTTTGGCTATATTTTTGTAAAAATATTCAAATATCTAAATATTTTATATAGTTTTTATAAAATTTTGGCGATTTTTAAGGTAAAATAATTTTATCCTATAGAATTTGGGCGAATCATTTTTAAAATAGTGAATCTCATTTTTGGAAAAACCATGGAAAATTAGCCCATGAGCGAACTTTAGCCCCTAAAATCATCCATGGCCCCAAATCTAGATGCATGTTGGCTCACAAAATAAATTTGATACCAGTGGTAGTGATCCTTAACTCTTATACTTGAATCAAAAACAAGTTATTTAAAAAATATAATTGTAGAAAATAAGATACATGAGATAATAAAATGAAATATGTGAAATATGCCCTTGTATTATTGATTTTAAATAGAAAGAAATAAATGTTCACTTGCCTCTTAAGGTAAGGAAACCTACCATTGAGTAGATCTCCAATTACAACAATAATCGAAAAAAAACATTCCATAGCCTTTTATCTCTATTAATAGATTCTCACTAGCAAAACCCTAACTACGTGTGGTCCCATCATTAATGAATACCAACTACCTAGTGGACCCTATCTGATAAAGAGGGCCCTTGTACATTAAATAACTATCCACTATCTAGTGATCCTTATTCAAACAAGGTGGTCACATACATTAATTGACTAACTCCTAAGTACCCTAAAGTAGGGAGGTTAGGGTAGGACCCTAACAAGTTTTCATGTGTGTTTGAACAAGTTTCATGGGTTTTTTGGTATGTTGATTTATTAGGACAAAAAGGCTGAAATATTGAGTGATTTGGTATGCCATAGACAAAACTTCATATTAGAACTGTGTTTTTATATTTCCATTATTAATTAATGTAATATTCAAATATGCATACTTGATTATATCATGCCCTAAGTTATGTTGCATTGATTTAGTGTTGAAGCATTTTGTAATGTTTATCTACTTGAACTTGCCTAGACTAGTGGTGGACAGATTTGAGATATTTGTAGTTTTATGTGATTAACCAACGACCTCATTGAAGTGTGGTGGAAACATTAGATTGGATTGATGTTCAAAATTTATGCATTGTATCATAATTTGTTATCCTAAAATTTATTTCTTGTGAAAGAGGTGTTGGATATTTCAATGGTTGTCAAACCCTAGCTTCGTTAGTTGAAGTTGATTTGCGCTTGCCCTAAGTTATGTTGCATTGATTTAGTGTTGAAGCATTTTGTAATGTTTATCTACTTGAACTTGCCTAGACTAGTGGTGGATAGATTTGAGATATTTGTAGTTTTATGTGATTAACCAATGACCTCATTGAAGTGAGGTGGAAACATTAGATTGGATTGATGTTCAAAATTTATGCATTGTATCATAATTTGTTATGCTGAAATTTATTTCTTGTGAAAGAGGTGTTGGATATTTCAATGGTTGTCAAACCCTAGCTTCGTTAGTTGAAGTTGATTTGTGCTTGGCATAAGCGCTTGTGTCATATAAGGTTTTGTTGGGTTGATTCCTTAGTATCTCCATGGATTGGAGTTATGATTTCACATAGGATAGGTGATCAATCTACTTGATTTGTTGGTTGATTTTTTATTTGAGGTGTGCTTCAGGATTTTTATGAATGACTACTCTTGATCTTAGAGGGTGTGACAGCTTAGAAGGTGCTTCCAACTTTATATCTTGGAAGTATAGACCATAGATTTTGTTGGAGGATTTTGTGCTTTCCTATTAATCCAACCCAGTTTGTCGATTACAAGAAGAAAGAGGCCAAAGCAAAGTGAATCATTCTTGATTCAATGAAGGATTATTTGATCCCTTACAATGTAGAGAAAATGATGTCTAAGGAGATGTATGATGATTTGATAGAATTGTACCTGAGTTTGAATATTAATCACAAGATGCACTTGAAAAATAAGCTCTATGTCATCTGCATGAGTGGCATATATTCCACTCTTAGTTACTCTATGAAGATCACAGAGTTGAGAGATCATTTGGCTAATTCCATATGGGTGAAGGTTGAGGATGAAGAGTTGTTACCCATTGCTTTGAATGGTTTTTCTCCATCTTGAAAACTTTTGGTACAGGTTATTTGTTCTCATGAAAATATGCCCTCATTTTGAAGGCTTTGGGATGATTTTCTATGATAAGAAACAAGATTAGAGACTAGTTCATTGAAGGAGATTGAAGTAGAATACCTTGCTCTCATCAGGAGGATGAGGTAGAAAAGTAAGAAAAGAGTACTTGAAAAGGGTAAGAAAGATTATTCATGTCCTTCAAACCAAGATAAGAAGGATTTAAGTCATGAAATGTTCCAAGTGTCAACAGAAAATACACTATACTAGCCAATATCTAGAGAAGAAGAAAGGGGAGTCCAAGCAACAATATAAACAAATTGCATGGAATGAAAAGATCGTAGCTAGATTGGATGAGTTATAGTCCAAGCTTGAGATATCCTTCTCTATGGTGTCTTGTATTTTAATTAACACTATGTCCAAATGTTGGAAACTTAATCCATTAGGGTTACTTGGTTGAAGGAATATGAAAGGATCGAGAATCCAAGAGACCTCTTGGAAGATGATTCCAAAGGTCATCCGAAATGTATTTATATTTGTATCATATTAATGAAATTGCTAACAGTGGTATCAGAGCTCGTAGTTCTTCGGGCTGAAATTTAACATGTGGTATTTTTCCATAGCATTTCTTTGGTGTTCCTTTCCACTCCATGTGAAGAAATGGATCTTTGTGTTCCTCTGCCTACCATTCTACGCATTATTTGCATGCAAACTTGTCCCTCTGCAATGTTATTCCCTTCCATTTTATATTCTCTGTAAATGATCAATCATCACATATTTACTCATAAATCGACTATTATGTTGGTATACACATCTGCCTAATTTCTCTCTGATTTTTATCCTCATAAAATTGAACTCTAGGTTTTGCTCTCTGGTTCTCACTAGTTTTTGCACGCTTGAGTCCATCGACTCTCCCTCAACACCCATTATCTTCCAGTTGTATTCAATATTTTAGCGTTTGATTTGTTTATCATTTTCCTCACATCCTTTGTCAACGAGAGCGGTCAAGATCATTTGATTCTCATTACCATTGAAGATCGAATCGACATCCAAGACCATATTTCCCATCGTGCATTATTCAAGGTATCAGATATCTTCTCTCTGATATTCAGATGGGATGTGTTGGGCACCAAATCGGGCTATCTTTCTGCTGCATTTACATTACCTTTTTGACCTTTTGCACTTATTTACCTATGTTTACTATGCTAAACCTGTAAGGTAAATACCTCGGCCTTGTCTATTGGAATATTTTATTAATGAAATAAAGTCACAGAGTTTTTCATATTCGCAGCACTAAAACAAATGTTTGACCGCAGCTTCTGGAGAACAGGACCAAGGCTTCATCTGCAGCAAATCCCTTATTCACAGCAACAACCAAACCATAAGGAGGTCGTGCAGCTGGAGTCGCATATCCCTGAACCATCTTGGGCATCTCGCTGATCTTGTCTATCTGGTACTGGTGTCGTTCCAACTAATGTATATTTTTGGGGATACAGTTACCATGTTTTGGGGAAAGAGGTTGTTCTCCCTCTCGATGTATAAAAGACAGTTTATTTCTGTAACTGGGGATGTCCCCATTGAGATTGTAATAACCATTTTCAATTTTATAAAACACCATCTATTTTGATGTCTTTATCTTCGCTGTGACTAACGTAGCCTTGATAAGAGAGTTGGGCCCGATCTTCTGATAAGATGTTGCGTCTTTCTGTGTGTGTTATTTTTTAGTTTATGCTTGTTGTTACAGTGTGTGATTCTTATGATTTTTTTTCGGAAGTTGTGATTAATCCAGTTTTGCAGTAATGTTTTGAATCTTAATCGTGAACCCTTGGCCAGAACGGATTGTGCTCTTGCCCCTGCATATACCTTGCGCGTTTCCTTGAAAGGATACACACCCGGATTGATAAATTAATGTAGGAAAAAGGGTGAATAAATCGTTCATACTTGGACACCAACATTTTGGCGTCATTGTCAGGGAGGCTAACAAGGTGCAAGACAACGATCCGTACCAACCAGAGGGTCAATCTCTCATCCTGGGGAGAGAACGAGTTTTCTCACTCTGCTTCAGGTCCTGAGCGTAGGTGTTCTTTCTGCTTGTTTTTATTTTTGCTTTTTCCGTTTTTTCCAATCTCTTGTCCTGGGGAGGGAGAAGTCTTTTGACGCCCTACTCCAGATCCTGAGTTAGATTTATTTCTTTCAAACCCTTGTGTTTTTTTTTTTTGGA
>SNQJ01S0032992.1:92197-115877 GCA_010110895.2 Picea sitchensis
TGTGTTTGTTCTTTTCCAGGGGAGGGAAGAGTCCTTTGATGCCCTACTCCGGGCCCTGAACCTTAGACTCTTGTTTTTTTTAGCTGCCTTTCTTTTTTGTAAGATATTTTGTCTTGGGGAAGGAATGGTCCTTTGACACCTTACTTCAAGACTAAATAATTGTAGGTTCATGCCAAGACCCTCCATCATACCAACACTTGTATGAACAAAGAACCGAATAACGGGGGCAGAGGGAAAGCCCCAAAGAAGGGAGGACCAGATTTGGGAAGAAAGACCTACATCCAGCGGATTATAGAAAAGGCTGAATCAGAAACATCATCTCATGCAACCGTGAGACCAAGGGCATGAAGAGTGAAGTCTGAGGGACAATCAGTAGATCAATCAGTGGTTTCTACAACATTCTTGGGTGATACGACATAGCAGGTCCCTCCAACAGTTGAAGAAACATCTAGTAGCATACTTGACCAAGGAAATCTTATGCTGGTAACAGAGGGGGAAGAGGTCGCAAGAAGAACCTCGACAGAGTCAGACCACTCTAGCAAGAGAGAGGAGGTTGTAGCCGAGGGATCAAGTCATCAGAATGCAGGAGAAGGGATCGAAGGAGTATTTTTATCACTAAGGGACCAGGGAAGTGTTGCTAAAGCAACTCGGATCCAAGGGGTAAGGAAGCCTCAACCATCTCCTATAGAGCCTGGTGAAATACCTAGTGGTTATTGGAAGATATTTATGGCTCCCACAACCTCCACTATCGAGTTTCCAATCAGAGACCTGGGAGTTGGTGCGCCCACAAAGCATATTCCATTAGCAGCCTTACCAAACTTTCACGGGCTTCTTTCAGAAGATCCCGACACATTTCTATTCGAATTTGACATAGTCTGTCGAGGGTATGACTACACGACGGAGGCCCAAAAGTTAAAAAAAATTCCTTCTATATTAAAAGGAATGGCTCTGTGATGGTTCATGGGCCTTGGAGGAAGCTCTATTTCCACATGGGATGATATGCAGACAGCTTTTCTGGAAAAATACCAGGACTACTGTAAATCCCGGAACATTAAGGAGGAACTTTTCAAGTTCGCACGAAAAGAAGACGAGAGTTTGGAAGATTGCATGGAACGATTCAAGTACACCTTTCAGAGGTCGTGTCACTCTGACCTGGATAAGGAAATTATAAAAATTATCCTCCTTCGATCTTTTCGTGAGGACTCAATGGAACTATTGAACATTGTGGGAAAGGGAGACATCTCTAAGGAAAGCTTTGAATGTATCTGCGAATTATGCATTCAGTGGTCAAGAGGACTTGCAAGAAATAGACAAGGAATTCTCTCAGTAAAAGGGTCTGGCGGAGGTGTTACGAAAGCAGAAATAGGAAACCTACTAGACAATCTGAGAACGGATATCCTCAGCACCCTGTCGGCACAGATGGATACGCTACAAGTAAAACAGAAGTAGCTGGAATTAGACATGACTATGGATATATTCTACCCAATGTGTAGAAAGAAGCATCCAGAGAGGGAATGTCCACTAAACTCCATAGAGGAATGTGCAATCTGCAAGTTGAATCATGCAACAAGCTCATGCCCCTCCCTGCCAGGCCTGAAAGTAGTATTTCAAGGAACGGGGAAAGACATGGAGCAATTGTACCTCATGGGGTCTAGAAAGCCATGGAAACCTCGACCACCGATGGGAAATCAAGGTATGTACTCAGACCCATCTTAGTATTTCAATAATTCTAATATGAATCCTCGGTCCATGCCCTATCCTTCCATGTGGCCACAATACCAGTTTCCACCTTGGCAGCAGTGGAACCCTCAAGCCAGTTCAAGCTCCCCATGGGCTCCAACTTGGTGAGGATCCCCTCCTGGGCAGTTTCCTCAATCGATGCCACAGCAACAATTCCAACTTCCCTCTAATGTGCCTCCGGGTAATCAACCTACCTGTCCTCAGCTCCCAATCCAACCTGATCCAAATCTTAATAGCAAGGGAGCTCATCAAACTGACATTCTTAACCTACCTTCATATAGCATTTCCATTGTAGAGTTGTATGAAATGAATCTATGATCAGGGCAGACAGTTAATGTTCAACCTCCTCCAGTTACCATTGAACAACTCGATAGTGAAGTTAAGGAATCAGAACCAATTAGTAAAGATCCAAAACAAACTGATAGAAACCAGGCACCTTCTTTAAAACAACATCAATCTGAACCACCTTACCCAGANTACAAGCTATGAAGGATGTGCCAATATATGCAAAGACTCTTAGGGAATATTGTTCAAAGAAACCTGCAAAGAAATCCAAAGACCCCCTTACCATTCATGTTATGGGAAAATTATCAGATTTCATGATGGGAAAGTCAATGCCTGAAAAGTATGGAGATCCGGGGAACCCAATTCTGACAGTATAAATTAATGGGGTATAGATTCCAAATGTGTTGGTAGACTTGGGTGCTTCCATCAACGTTATCACCACTGAAACCATGCATGCATTAGGTCTTCGTAAATTGAAACATACAACTACAGTATTGGAATTGGCAGACCGATCCATAGTTAAACCTGTAGGGAAGTTGGAAGATGTAACAATTTCAGTATATTCATGGCACTATCCCATAGATTTCCTGGTCTTACAGATGTAATCTTCGGTGGGAGGCCATCCTTTGATTTTGGGTAGACCATGGTTGGCTACTACAGATGCTTACATTGGGTGTCGATCAGGGCACATGGTTATTTCCAATGGGCACAACATTAAGAACTTAGTGTTATACCCACCTACAGAACCAAACCCATCCATAAAACTAGCAAGAAGCAAGAAAATTTTATCTAGGAAAGAGTTTGAAACAGAAAATGAGGAATTGAGGCCAGTTCTCACTATTGGACAAGCCCTTCAGTTGAAAATAGAATCGAAAGATGATGTAATCACCTCATTTATGGATGATCCTTGCTATGTTTCCAAAACAAATCAACAATTCCTAGAATCTATCCTAAGGTGTGAGACTCGGGAAACAATTGAAACAACAGAAGGATCAGAGGAACTACTTGTTGATGTACCCAGTGAAAGTTTCCCAGTAGAACTAGAACTAGGAAAAACCCTGAATATTAATCCAACCCTATCAGAATCCCAGAAGAAGCAACTCGTGGATGTCCTTCGAAAACACAAAGAGGCCTTCTCCTGGGATTATACAGATATGAAAGGGATCCTTTCTAATTCATGTACCCATCATATATACATTAAGGAGGATTGTCATCCTGTGAGACAACCTCAGAGAATGAACCCTGCAATGAAAAATGTTGTGAAAGAAGAACTTCAGAAATTACGAGACGTAGGTTTTATTTACCCCATCTCAGATAGCCAATGGGTCTCCCCATTAGTAATGGTCCCTAAGAAAAATGGTAAATGGCGAATATGCATGTATTATCGACAATTAAATAAGGCAACACAGAAAGATCATTTTCCTTTGCCATTTATTGATCAAGTTCTGGACACATTGGCTGGAAAAAAGTTTTTTTCTTTTCTATATGGGTTTAGTGGGTATAACCAGATCCAGATAGCTCCTGAAGATCAGGATAAAACCACTTTCACATGCCCCTGGGGAACATTCGCATACCGGGTTCTTCCTTTTGGCCTGTGTAATGCTCCTGCAACGTTCTAGAGGGAAATTTTGGGAATCTTCTCTGATTTGATAGATGACAGTGTTGAAATCTACATGGATGACTTTACTCCATATGGGGATTCATTTCTTGAAGGGCTGAAAAATTTAGAAAAAGTTCTTGAAAGGTGTATACAAGCACGTGTCTCGCTGAGTACGACAAAATGCCATATGATGATGGAAGAGGGAATTGTTCTGGGACATTTGCTCTCAGCTGAAGGAATCCAGATGGACCCAGCAAAGACAAAGGTAATTCATCATTTCCCGACACCCAAAACGCCCACGCAGGTACACAGCTTTATTGGTTGTGTTGGTTATTACGGGCGTTTTATAGAAAATTTTGCTAAAATAGCACATCCACTTTTTCAATTGCTAACAAAAGATTCAGATTTTGTGTGGACAGAGGAATGTGATGTAGCCTTTACAAGAATTAAGGAATTGGTCTATAGCGCTCCAATCCTTAGAGGGTCAGACTGGGTATTACCTTTCCATATTCATACGGATGCTTCCCAAATAGTGGTTGGTGCAGTATTAGGACAACAAGAGGACAAAATACCAGATGCAGTTTACTATGTTAGTAATAATTTGGCTCCTGCTGAATTAAACTACACAGTGACTGAGAAAGAGTTCCTTGTTGTCATTTACGCCATCAATAAATTCTGGCATTACATTACCGGGTATCCTACCTTTGTGCATACTGATTATCCAACTATCAGGTATTTAATGAATAAACCTATTACCCCTGTTCGTATCACAAGATGGCTCTTGCTACTACAGGAATTTGATATTACTATAGTAGATAAACCAGGGAAGGACAATGTGGTTGCAGATTTCTTATCTAGGATAGAACATGAGGGTAAGAATACACCAATTGAAGATAATTTTCCAGATGAACATCTTTTTGCAGTATCTGCTAACACTCTATGGTATGTAGATATTGTTAATTATCTTGCTTCAGGGAAGGTGCCTCGTCATCTATCATATAAGGAGAAAAGGAAGATTATTCACCAGAGTATCTGATATTCATGGATGGCAGGATATCTCTTTCATACAGGGGCTGACCAACAGATTCGACATTGTGTGGCAGAAGATAATATCTATGAGATACTGAAGGCTGCATATGATGGACCCTGTGAAGAACATTTTGAAGATAAAAGAATAGGTCACAAAGTGTTGTAAATGGGATATTACTAGCCCTCCATATTTCATGATTCCCGGGATTATGTCCGAAGGTGTGATAGTTGCCAACGGATGGGACAACCTGGGAAAGCAGATGAAATGCCTCTACAGCCCCAGATAGTCCTTGAACCATTTGAGAAATGGGCCATTGATTTTGTTGGACCCTTCAACCCACATTCTCATCAAAAAGCTTACATCCTGGTCTGCACTGATTATGTAACTAAATGGGTGGAAGCCAGAGTGGTCACAAGAGCAACAGAACAAGTAGTGGCAATCTTTCTTTTTGAAGAAATATTTGCCCGATACGGTACTCCAAGGGAAATTGTGTCGGATGGAGGATCACAGTTCACATCTCACATGATAAGAAAGCTGATGTAGAAATATGGAGTCAAGCATAGAGTGACAACCCCCTATCACCCCCAGGCGAACGGGCAAGTAGAAAGCACAAACAAGGTATTGGAAAATATCTTGACAAAGACAGTAGCAAGTCATCGTCGGGACTGGGCACATAAACTTACAGAATCTTTATGGGCATACAGAACAACATGGTGAAACACAACTGGGTTTTCACCATTTGAATTAGTCTATGGGAAAGTCCCCTTGTTTCCAGTGGAATTTGAGATCAGTACACTCAGAACAGCTCTAGAAGTAGGCCTAGACCCATCAGAAGAACAGAAACACCGACTGGAACATCTGAATGAGTTGGACGAGATTCGGTTAGTAGCTGTCCAGAAGACCACTGTTGTTCAACAGTAGAGAATGAAATGGCATGATAAATTTATCAAAAGTAAGGTATTTCATGTGGGAAATTGGGCATTACTTTACGATTCCCGGTTTAAGGATTTCAAAGGCAAGATTTGCACTCGTTGGATGGGGCCATATCAAGTGGACGCAGTGTTAGACAATGGAATGGTTAGATTAATTACAATAGATGAGAATCACACATTGTTCTTAGTAAACGGACACCGTCTAAAACTATACCACCGTCCAGCCTCTAGAAATGCCTTTGTCAAACACCTTTCTGACTCATCTGATTTAATGGTTGTTGGAATGAAGGACACTCTCACTCTGCCTTACAAAAAAAATACTTCAAAAATAAATAAATAAATATATATATATATATATATATATATATATATATATATATTGTTATTTCTTACTTGTTTGTATTTTGCAGGAATAACAAAGGAATATGGCCAGGAGAAATGTAACACTCGGCGTTGTTACTCCACCGTTGTGCATTGTTACTCCACTAAGTGTTGTTACTCCATAACTGTTGTTACTCCTCAATTGTCGTTACTTCGCCGATGGTGTTACTCCATCGGTGTTGTTACTCCGCAACTACCGTTACTCTGCTAGTACCGTTACTCTGTAACTGTCGCTACTCCGTCATCGTCGTTACTCCGTCGTTGTTGATTATTCACTGTTGTTGTTACTCCTTGTTGCTGTTACGCCCTATTACCAACTACTCCGTCAAACATTTTGATGTTACTCCACCAAAAGGTAGGTCCCCAAGTACGTCTCCACCGACTTTTATGGATTTAATTAAAATATTCCAAAAAGACATCAAAACGTGTCGTGGACGGCTGTAATTAAGTTGGGGGGGAACCATCATAATAAATGACGGCATACCATGAAAAAAAAATTATGACACACGATCCCCACCAAACAGAATCCAATGATTTCGGTACTCTGTAATTATAACTTGATATGTTGAAATTCATACTCATACACGCAGATTCATAATCAGTCACCTCCCCAACACGCTGCATTAAATTTCTAATAGTACCACCACAATCTATCATCATTTTCAAACATACCAACATTATTTCATCCGTCGTTCCCAAAAGCGATATGACGTTATTTCAGTTGCCAACATTTTGGAGCCTTGTCATTTTCCCCTACCAGCTAACTGCATTCGTCGTGCTGACTCTGCCTCTGTAGCAATGGGTGGATGATCTATGCGGAATGAGCCTGAAGACACAACGAGAGTTTGGAAAAATCAGGAGGTATGGCAGGTATTTGAGAACGTGGGCTGGAATGTTTACTTTGACAGGTTAAAAGGGTCGAACGAAGAAATTGCGGCAGAGTTTGCACTCAACCTGAGAGAAGGAAGCTCTCGGGTCCGCGGAATTGAAATTCCCGTGACAGAGAAAACCATCACAGAAGTTAGTGGACTCCCTCAAAATGGACAGCGATGGTTTTCAAGAAGGTCTGTCCTTCCGGAGTTTCCCGAATCCTTTTTACAGGCAGGAGAAATCATCGTGCAGAAGGGTCGAGGATACGACCGAAATTCGTTGTTGCATCCATGGAAAGAAGTAGCAAAGTTCGTCATGAGATATATGACTTGCGAGGGTAGATACTCCACCATATTCAAATACCATCTCCGAATACTAACTCACCTGCGATTTCCCCAAGCATAGGCTTTCTCACTGAATGCACCTTATTTCTTATTGAGAAACCTTCACCTAATGGCACATTCGGCTCAGTAGTCGCGATAAGTATTGGCGGTCATCACCCACCATGGGTTGGTTCAGTTGTTAGTAATCAATGCCATCATATGAATCCCGATCCCATGGGAACTATTTCAGGATTCCACAGAGGTAGAAGTAGCAGCTGCTATGGCTGCTAGGGAAGATGAACCAGAAGCCACGGAGGAGGAAAATGCAGGAGAAGATGACTATGTTGACCAGGAGGAACCGGAAGAGATGGATATGGAAGTTGAAGCATTTGAAGAAGAGGTTTCTCCCCAAGAGAAAGCCAAAACCATGGAACCAATGGAAGATGTGGAAGTTGACACAGAAAGGCCCACTAGTACCACAGCCAAGGCTGTCCCACAAGAACCAGCCTCACCTGTGGAACTAGCAGAGCAATTTGATAGTATGCTAACCACAGAAGCAGGGTCACAACAGACAGGAGCGGGTGAATTGGTCGATATTGCGACCGAGAGTACTCCACAAGGACCTCCTGTCACCAAGGAGTTTATGGAGGAGGATAACCAGAATGAAGAAGAGGTTGTGACCACCCCGACCATAGAGCTCATGGAAGAAGTGCTGGGAGAACTAGGGCGTGAGGTTGGCGTTGAACCACAAGAACCAGCATCGACCTTGGGACCGGATATTGAAGATCCCTTCCAGTTCTCCTTTTTCTCCTTTATTCCAAAAGGAGCAAGGCGAACTCGTTCCCTTCGGCGCACAGAAGAAGATCTTTCCATTCCTCCAATTCCATCATAAAAGCCACAACCGTGTGGGGTGGATGATACTCAAACAAACACATTAGTAGGAGAGAATCTCCCAAGGGCACCTTTGGTCACAGTGAGCACACAACAAGAGGAAATAGTTGTAGGATAAGAGGAGGGACCAAGCGAAGCGGTCCCGACGAATGAGCCAATGGAAGAGCCAGGCGAGAAGGTCGTAAGACTCCCAGTCAAACAAAAACATCAGCTACAGTTTAAAGAGACAATGTGGCTTAAGATGGAGTTTAGGAAACTAAGGAAATAGGTACACAAAATGCAGGAGCGGATGAAGAAATACAATTAGCAAGCTAGAAAGTCCAAGGCCATAGGAGTAGAAACAGAGACTCAGACGGACCAGGTAGCCATAACCTCTGTTGCTACTCAAACAGACCCGGTCGAGCGATTGTTTGAAGACCGTGAGCATGCCTTAGCAATCAAAGTGTAGACTTGGAAATATACTGCGGCTCAATATCAAAACGAGGCCAGAAGAACTCAGGAACGAGCCTCCACAACAATTTTTGAATATGTGGAGCATATATACATCATGAGACTAAGGCATGCGAAGCAACAGCTCAAGATGGAGCAGCTGGAAAAGCAAGTGGAAGAGGTGAAAACTGATAAGGAGCAGATGTTTAATTTGGTGTAAGAGGTGATGGCATGTCGCCCCCTGCTTCTTGTTATTCTTTATTCTTACATGAACGTTTTCTTTTATTTTGCATGGAGAGCATAAAAAATGAGATTAGTTATAAAATAGAAAATGGTGTACAATTCCTTTGAATAATGAGGCACCACGACGTGCCAACTCAGCATTTGATGTGTAAATTTTACCTGCATGGATATCTGTTGCACCTGGACAGAGAATTCAATCCAGTCCCGTATGTGGGAGACATTCATTTAAGGGCCCTCACCTCTTACACTTTCAACCAGATCAGTTGGCATAAGGCTTTTAACACATTTGAATCTAATCAGGTTACAAAGTCGTTTATAGTAAGAGGAGAACCTGAAAGGTCAGTCACCATGTTCACTAAACACAATATCTTTTTGGGAATTGAGGCGAATAGAGACAGAATGATGAGGACACAAAATTGGTGCCTTGATCTTTGCGTTAAAAAAATAGTCACATTTCATGAAGAGGCCCTTGATTGCTATCAGAAAAGGTGGATGATGACACGTACAGCTTTCCGGAACAGGGAACCTTTTTGGGCACCAAATTTTGCACGAGTGCTCCCTAGAGTGCCCAGATATGTGGCATGTGTCCGAACAAGCAGGGTCCGATGGATGGGACTCCGGTTTCAGTTTCCCACTATTTGGTTGCCAGTAGAAGATTACACTCCAGCGTATATCATCCTGGAAGATTGGTGGGAAGAATTCCACCTTTCAGATGGTTTTAAAATTCTAGGGACAGAGATGGTCGAAGAATATGATCTCGCCCATTTTCAGGAAGCCAACAACCAACGAAATCCAGACCTGCGGAGGCGGCGAACTACATGAGGGCATGCAGAAGGCTAGTTGGGGGGAGATGTTGGGCACCAAATCGAGCTATCTTTCTGCTGCATTTCTATTACCTTTTTGACCTTTTTGCACTTATTTACCTATGCTAAACCTGTAAGGTATATACCCATGCCTTGTCTATTGGAATATTTTATTAATGAAATAAAGTCGTGGAGTTTTTCCTATTAGCAACACTAAAATGAATGTTTGACCAGAGCTTCTGGAGAACAGGACCAAGGCTTCATCCCGCAACAGATCCTCTATTCACAGTAACAACCAGACCATAAGGAGTCCGTGCAGCTGGAGTTTCATATCCCTGAACCATCTTGGGCATCTCGTTGATCTTGTCTATCTGGTACTGGTGTCGTTTCAACTAATGTATATTTTTGGGGATACGGTTACCATGTTTTGGGGAAAGAGGTTGTTCTCCCTCTCGATGTATAAAAGGAAGTTTATTCCCGTAACTGGGGATGTCCCCATTGAGATTTTAATAACCCTTTTCAATTTTATAAAACACCATCTATTTTACAATCTTCATCTTCGTTGTGACTAATGCAGCCCTGATCAGAGAGTTGGGACCACTCTTTTGATCAGGTGTTGCGTCTTTCTGTGTGTGTTATTTATCATTTTATGCTTGTTGTTACAGTGTGTGATTCTTATGATTGCTTTTCGGAAGTTGTGATTAATCCAGTTTTGCAGCAATGTTTTAAATCGTAATCATGAACCCTTGGCCATAACGGATTGTGCTCTTGCCCTTGCATATACCTTGCGCGTTTCCTTGAAAGGATATGCACCTGGATTGATAAATCAATGTAGGAAAAAAGGTAAATAAATCGTTCATACCTGGACACCAACAGGATACTACTCAAGTATCTCACATTGCAATGGTGAATTTCATACACCAACCATCATCCTCTGAAAGATAATTTTAACATATACAAGTATGAGTCCATGTGCAATGATTTCAACAATGGTGTCTTATCCAACACACTAAATTCCTTTTTGGACATACTTTCTTCAGAACAAAAGTCAACAAATAAACCACTAGAGCATCGTAGTCAGGCCAGGAAACCAACAATCACCCCTTAAACTTCATAACTTGGAATTACGTAAGAAAAGTTGAAGTAATTCCATCGATCATACTCTCGTAGAGGAAATACGACACCCCCCTCCAAAGCACCACCCTTCTCATCAAGTCGTTGGGCTAGGGTTTCGATCTTAAATATTAGGGTTTCATCGGACGAGAGATTACCTCTTAAATGTTGGCCCAGTGCACTAACATTAAATATCCTTTGTTGGTGGTATTTTTCTTGTTGGCCTTGAAATTAATGTAGTCCCTTGGAATGCTCGCCATCAACTTAATATGTTAGAATCTTCATAGTTAAATTGGACTCCATTCTTTTTGTTGAAGTGACATATCCTAATAGGAATTTCAAATGAACCATAAGATCCGTTTATTGCACATGTTGTATACTTTGTGGTTAACCACCTTGATACTCTTAAAAGGCAGGATTTGGAATCTCGTAAAGGAAACCTCATTTGATTATGAACACAAGGTCTACTTATGTTAGTCGATTTTTTCTACCAAACTCAACAATCGCAATCATGTATACTAATGACTATTGTAGCGTTCCTCAACAATTGAAGAATTAAATGATGGAAATATATCTTGGTGCTAGGGAGGCATTACTTAAGACAAGTGGTGATTTTCCATTTCTGTCACGGTTTGGTAAGGTTAACCTTTACCTGCAGCTGCAACTGCATTTGCAATGTGTTGGAGTGGAAGGCCAACTTGATTTGGTAAAGGATCCTTCATAGAGAGATAGTGTTGGAAATCCAACAGAGAAAGTGGTCATTGTAGTGAATATTCTATTAGTAAGACTGGTAGAACACCTCCAACAAAGAAGTTTGTAAATATATTGAGCCAAGTATTAGTTGTGCATAATGAATCTCAATTTTCTCTTTCCAAGTGATCCCCCACCTTGGAAAGGAAAAACACTTTCAACAATGAAGAAGATCAATGGCTATCCAGACCCCACCTTCCTCATGCAAACACATTGAGGTAATGTTTGAGCTTCCTTCTCTTTGGACAAGTAATTTCCAAGCTTCCATGTGTGCATGTATGACCTTGCATTCATGACATGTGTATACGAGTTTCCAGGACACAGAGACATAGTTCTTTGTCTTGGTAATGTTGTTTTTATGGACATATTCTCTTAGCAACTGAAGCCCTTTTCTTGATATTTGAGTGTGTATGATACACTCTTCATTCTAGACCTGGCCTGAAATTGAATAAGGAGGTCTAAGGATATTGGTGTTGGTGTATTCTAATTGTTAAAGGGTGGAGTTGCAAGAAACCCTTGAGGTCTAATTCAGTGTCCAAATGGCTCGAATTGATGAACTATTAGAGTTATTGAACACTCTAATACTCTCTTATGTGGACAATACAGTCACATTTGACATAGAAGCTCTCATTGATTTTCTAACCTATTTACAATATTCGTAGGACAAAATCGAATTTCTCCATCTTGAATCACAACTCCAAAAAGAAGAAACACAACAAAAGAATCATCACTATGAACTAGTCCTTGTTCAGAAAAAATCTCCTTTGGAATTTGAGAATGATTCCTATTAGCATTCATCACATGATCAAATCAGTAATGCCACTTCAAAAGTAGATTCAAATTAAGATGGAGTTTTTCATAAACAAGTTTTGCTTGCACTTTCCAAGACCATAATCAAACCTAGGGAAGAAATCATCAACAACAAGTGCAGAACAAGTCTTGGATTAAAAAATGGAAGTGACCTATCACATTCCATATTATTCCAAACCAATCCAGTTCCAGAGTGTTGGATTCCTTCAAGAAAATTCATCTTCACCTGCTCCAGTTCAATTTTAGATTCTGAAATGCCAACATTGTCAGTGAGTTGGCCATATGGAAGATCAATGTTTTGATCTTAATCCTTGTGATCATTTTGGAAAGCATAGTCATCCTTTAGACAGATGTTCCAAACACAAGAAATATACAAGATTAAAGAACTACTATGGGTGGATCACTTCCTAGAAATGATCATCAACAGTCAACAAAATATTTCAATCATACTGTAGAATCCATTCTTGAGTATTGACACATCTTACAATGGAAATATTTTCATCTTCTCACCTTGTACCTAACAAGGGGGGACAACATTAGTGATTGACAATCAGGCTTCAATTTTTGAAGTGCTATCAATCGAACAGTAACAAGAAAGCGTGATTTGGTTTTTGGTCATCCCAAAACCACCATATTGGATTGTGGTTTTTCTTAAACCTCCATTTAGTAGAAGAATTTTAGCTTCTATTAGAGAACAGTTAATGTTCATATTTAAACCAACATTCAAGAGCACTTCCAATTAGCAGATGACATCAACTTCTAGCTAACTTAGGAAATGTTTCGGGAACCATTGATCCTTAAAGCCAATTTCCAAGGTTTGTGGTTTTCCTTAAACCACCTCCACCATTTAGTAGAAGACATCGGATTCTACTAGCCATTTGGTTTGTGGTCATCCCAAAACCACTAGATTCAAAGAGCACATTCAACCATTGGCAATTGTCCACTTCCATATTTCATCTCTCTTATTGGAATCACATACACCCCTTCGAAGTAAGGGGGGGAATGTTGGAAACGTAATATGTTAGGGTTACTCGATTGAAGGAATATGAAATGAACTGTCATCTGGAGTCCAAGAGACCTCTTGGAAGACAATTCCAAAGGCCATATGAAATGTATTTATATATGTATCATATTAATGAAATTGTAGTCTCACGCTTAGCTATATTCGCGTATTCTAACACCAATGTTGGATGACATGTGGACAGTGGGACATCGAGATATATGAACTATGACAAGAATATCTTCAACGGGGTTTAGGATAAAAAAGGAGGAATGTACATGGAGTTTGGTGATGATGACACTTAACATGTGAAGGGATTGGGATCCACTTCTCGAATTCTTACAAGTGATATTCTCGATTTGAATGATGTTTTGTTTGTTCTTGGTTTGAGGAAGAACCTCCATTCAATTTCTTGCATGATGATAAATCTACATTGTGTGGTTTATTTTGATGCTTAGAAGTTCATCATCAGAGATAAAATACATGTTGTGACCAATGGGGTTCAAGTTGGTGGTCTTTATAGACCGCATGCAAATACATATTTGGGCAAAGAGAGCCAAGGGAAGGTTTCCTTCTTACCCTATACTTCAGCCCACCATAAGAAAATAGCACTTACTTAGACATTACATGATGCACAAGAGCGTGTAATAGTTCTTGAAACTTCAATAAGGACAATCATTTATCTTAAGATCAATTCCAACCATGTTACATTAACTTCTTCCATTTGCGAGACCTCTAGCTTGGTAGAATAAGTATCGAGTAGTGCCATGGTGGAGGACAGTGATGTTTTGGAAACAATTCCAAAACCTTTGGTGGGATCAATGATTGATTCTAAGACTACAATAGACTTGGATTTGCAAGTTTCTAGTACAGTTGAGGTACAAAGGGAGAAGACGGGTGTTGGAAAAAACAATTTCATTGCAAAGTGTGAGTGTTTCCTTTTGGTTTCTCTGGAAAAAAAATTGCCTAGTTAAGGGGGTGATTTATGTGATGTGGAGGGATTGTGGTCCCCTAACACCTTTGATGTATTTTGGTTGACTTAAATTTGGTGACATTAGTGGGTGTGTTATGCCAACACAACACCCTCCCTAATTTCCTTTACTTACCTTTTATCTAAGAGAAGAAATTGGCCCCCCTAGCAAAATTTTCTACTAGAAAACCTCTTAGACTCTCTCATGCAAATCGTAAAACTCGAGTCTCTCTTCTCACTCTCCATACTTTATCATTTAAGCAATTTTAAGGAAGACTATGGCTCGTTGATATGCAGTGTATCGGCGAGTTCCTTCTTTCTTCACTGATACATAGTATATCGATAAGAATCTTCTTTCCCTCGTCGATACAGGTTGTATCGACAAACATCCTTCTTCCTCTGTCGATATAGTCCATATCAATGACTTGGGTTTTTCTTCACCGATATACTTTCTCGAACTTTCACTCAATTTTTTTTCTAACTTCTAACTCAATGATTATGGCTATATCAGTGGGTTAATCTTTTCCTCGTTGATACAGCCAATATCAGCGAGTTATTGATTTCCTCGTCGATACATTGGCACCATCGGTCCTTGACCATTGATACATCAATGGTCGATATTTATGTCTCTGATCTATGTGAACTATTTACCGGGCCATTGACAGGAGCATGGTTGGTTCTATTTTTGCTTCCTAGTTACCTTTTTTGTTCGAACGCATGCATCTTAGATTAGTTTCATTTAATTCTTTAGATTAGAAACCTTCATTGGTGGACTGGGCCACAACCGGTAAACCCAAAACCAGAAATGGTTATCGTGCCAGAATCTGGATGGGTTCCCTATTCCAAACAATGAGAGGTATGATTTGGACTTCTTATTGGGGGTAACCCTTGTTCTTGTCAAAAGGCTTTTTTCCCGCATCAACAAAGTTGGCACTAGAAGGAGGGACGATGACAAGCCTTCCCATGTGGAATCATTTCATTACATTGTTTTTAACTAGCCCATGGATCCTCCTTGTATCGATGTATGGGATAACCCTTTGAGTCTTCCGAGACCCACTAGGAGCGTCTCAATCGAGACAGATAATCTCTTTTCAAACTCAAAATTCGATGGTGAAGGGATGTCTCTGCATTCGCACATCTCAATCAGTTAAACATCACATGAAAAAATCTTAAGATTGTTCAGGACAATCAAATTTGTCGATTATTTATCCTCACATTTGAAGGATAGATTAAATCCTGGTTTAGGAAATTACCAGTGAAATCGATACATAGTTGGAAAAAATTCATGCAAGTCTTTATCGCTACTCATGTAGATTATGTTTATGATGAAATATTTGATGAACATGAAGAAATACATAGGCTTGAAAACAAATTTTTTGATGATTTCTTTCAAAGTGTCATGTAGATTTATTGTAGATTTCCTAAAAGTGACAAACCCTCAGACCAAGAAATATTTGTTTAGTTCTCATACCTCATCTCTGTTTTTGAAGGGTATGATTTGAATAATAAAATTATCTCTCATTCAAAAGATTCATATCTGACAATTAAGGATAGGGGGTATGCGATCTCTAATCAACATTCTATCACGACTATGGGGAAATCTTCACCAGAAATATTAAACCCCTTAGACCTGGAGTGTGAACCATCTCCCATTTAGAGAACCATGAGTATATTTTGGTTTGTAACAAATATATCATTAAATAAATCTGGTTATTTTCAGAATCTGCAAATATATTTTCTCTTTATACATATTTGTTTGATAACTATCTCTCACATGATCATTCACAAGCCTATCACTCAGTAGAATCTTCACATTGTTCTCGCAATTATATGTTTGTTGGTTGTGGAGCCTGATTATCTTCCTTATTCATAGGTCTTTATTTTCAGCCATTTTTATACCCCATGAAGACTTTACACCCCAAAAGAATGTACACTCCTCCACGTGGGGGAGTGTAGAGGGGGTTACCCCCTTTGCAGGGTTCGGGGGTAAGCAGGGCCCCGGAAGGAAAAATTGTCTTGTAAATGTATATTGTAATTTCATTGTAAATTTGGACTGTTCATTATAAGGTCGCAGATATGACGGTAGAATTTATGTTAGGGTGTTTTTCCCTAGAAGGAAACCCATTTTTATGAGGGAAATGTATTGCGGCTATGTATCATTGTGAATATTGTATTCTGAGAGAGGAGACTGTGAGAGAAAGAAGAGGAAGTTATAACGGGTGTGTTGTAGGCTGTATCCCTTCATTTGCTAGATAATAATAAAGGAAGGACCTGGCAATTTCTTTAGTGGATGTAGCCCACACTCGGTGAACCACGTATATGTGTGTCTCTATTGTATTATGTATCTTTTGTGTTTTATTTCTACATTTGTTTTATTTTATTGCTCCACGGTCCTATTTTTCTAACGTTGAATGATAAAAGAGAGAAACAATATTTCCAAGCTTTGATTGATCAAAGAATCATTCTTAATGACAGTCCATCCGGGATGCACAATGTTGAAATTCCTTTGCAATTTAAATTTTTTGAATGTGCTAAAACACATTTCGATCATGATAACTCTGTTTTCAATGACTATTTTTCTACTCTGGAATTGAATGTGAGCATCAATGTATCATTTGACGATATTTTACAATCTAAAATTTCTAATGTCAATGCTCAATGTTAATGAAAAAAAATATAAGGCATGCATAACACAAAAGGTTTTTAGATCCCCATGAAGAAATCATACCAAATACACATCATGTCACCATGCAAGACATAGGAAACATTGAATTGATCCAAGAAATATTGTCACCTAAATTTGCTCCAGAATGACATGTCCATCATGTTGATATTATGGTAGCTACAGGAGGTATCAACCTCCACGTGTAACTTATGACTAGATTGGAATATTCTGGAAGCTAGAGAAACCCTAAACAAATGTGTAGAAACCCTAGAAGACAAGTTGGCTCAATAAAAGAATTAATATTAAGGTATTAGCCTCTAAAAGGACAAGTCGACCTCGAAAGGTGACAAAGATCACTATAAATAGAGGGCGCTTGAGCTCATTTGGATACACACTCACTCACAAGCTCAAACAATTCAAGTGGTGCTCAAGTCTAGAGGAGGAGTGAAGCTACAATGACTGCAGTTGGGTATTGGTCTTGGTTTTTGGTTTTGGACTTTTTGTTTGGTGTGCTGCCTTTGGAGAAAGATGTGCTATCTCTTGGTTATATGTTGGGTCTGGTACTGGTTCCAAAATTATTCTATCTGTCAAATTTTACGGTGCTCGGGGGTGGTTGCATGCCTATGGTTGGGTGACAATATTGTGATTTCTTCTATGGTTAAACGAGCACATATTAACAAGTTATGGGTCCACACCACCTTTAGTATAGTCTAACCACTAAAAGGTAAAGTGGAAGTTCTTTGTTAAGCTCATTGTGGCACCAGTTGCAGCTGCAACTAGGGTTTATGATCTTGTAGTTGCAGCAAACCCTAACCTAACTTTCTGGGAACTTCAAGTGAGATGTTTGGCATAACTCTTGGACATTCTAGTGCACCTTAGCCTAGTGCACCTCTTGTTACTCTCAGCTAGCAAAAACCTCAAGGTTTAATTTTTGGGTCAAAGTCAAAGTTTGACTGGTGAAGGTCAAAGTCAAAGTCAAATTTTGACTAGTGAAGGTCAAATTCAAAGTCAAATACAGTCATTACTTACTCTATGAAGTCAGAGAACAAGCTAGAAGGAGCTTCAAACTTCATATCATGGAAGACAAGGATTGACCTCATCCTTGCCAAGAACAAAGTTCTAGATATCATGAAAGGAAAGATCGTGGAACCATACTTTGAAACAGGAAAATAAAATGAACCTCAAAATGTTCCAGCAATGGAGAAGTTTAATGACAATGACATCAATGTTATGAGTATCAACTACAAGTCATTGAAGAAGTTATTCCAGAAAAGGAAATTGTGAATATTGCACTCAATGGTCTCTTTAGATCATGGGATGCATTTTGTTAAGTTTGGAGCTATTATTAGGTTTATTTTCAATTTACTATATAACAATAGCATAGGTAGGATCACTGAGAGAAACACAATCACAAGATACATAACATTTATCCTGGGAAACCCTCATGGGGGGAGAAAACCCAGCCAAAACTTCCTTAATATAGATAGTCGATACAATGCCAAGAAAATAAACCAAAACACTAGAGAATTCCAACACTGAGCAATGCACCTCTCTCTTCCTTCTTCTCCCAACTGCAGCTCTCCATACTTGCGCACTTGATGAGTGAATGAGTGAGTGAACAAATGAGGCATTGTCCTCCTTTATTTATACTAACTGGCAGATGTTGGAAAGGAGTCTCTTCATTAGGCATGGCTGACTTGTCTTCTTAGTGTTTAAAACCACTTTCATTAGGCCTAGGGGGCGACTTCTTAATTTGCATAATAAAACTAGGATTTGACCAAACCACAAAAGGGGATTTGGTCAATTACAATTCCCGACATGATCAATCCAAAAAAGGGGATTGATCTAATGAATAATAACTCAATAATAAGTGGAATACTCTTTACAGTTACAATATTTCAACACGCCCCCTTAACAAGAAGGGTATTCTACAACATCATTAGGAGAGAGAGAGAGAGGGAAGCAACATCAACAACATATGGAACACTGACTATCATATCTATAAATCATCAAAAAAAATTATCATCATCATTGTTCGTAGCATGGAGCTAGAGTAGCATCATCACCATCTTTAGTGTGAGGCTAAAGTAACATCATCATCTTCAGCATTAAAGTTGAAATAACATTATCATCATCATCTTCAGCAAGAAGCTGAAGTGGAATCATCATCATCATCTTCAGCAAGAAGTTGAAGTGGCATCAGCATGGATTAGTATAACACTAATACATCATCATCATCAATAACAGGATGAAGTTGATACAACATCAACAACAACAATATCATCAACATCACAACACGAAGGCTGGAGCAACAATATCATCACAGAACGAAGGTTGGAGTATCAACATCATCACATCATGAAGGCTGGAACCACATCAACATCAACACTAAGTTGGATATCTTCAGCACAAGGCTGGAACCACATCAACATTAGCATGAATCTAGAAATCTTCAGCACAAGGTTGGAACCACATCAACATCGACACGAAGCTGGAAATCTTCAACACAAGGCTAGCATCTCAACAACATCAGCATGAAGCCATAAATCTTCAGCACAAGGTTGGCATCTCAACAACATCAGCACGAAGCTGGAAATATTCAGCGCTAGGCTGGCATCTCAACAACATCAGCATGAAGCTGGAAATCTTCAACACTAGGATGGCATCAACATTACTCCCCCTTCTAGGGAGGTCCTTTCGGACTACACCAAGCTTGTCTCAAAAGTGCTTAAACTTTACATGGGACAAAGGCTTGGTCAACGCATCAGGAAATTGTTCATCCATGCCAACATAGTGGAGATTTATGGCTCCTCTTTGCAACATATCACGAATGAAGTGATATCGGATCTTTATGTGCTTCAACTCATCATGGAACAAATCATCTTTATACAACTCTGGCTATAACATCGGATCACAGTGGCTTCCATCTCCAGATCAAATAGATATGTCAACGACATCTGAAGCTATATGGATTCACAATCTAGCAAAACATGCAACAATGTATTCTGCTTATGTCGTGCTGGGATCAATGTTGGATTTCTCCCTACTCTATCATGAGATCATGGCTGACCCCAAACTGAAACAACATCATGAAGTGCTCTTTCTATCAGAAACACTTACAGCTCAATCTGAATCAATATATCCATACAATCTGAAGTCATGATATCTATTATAACAGAGACCAAAATCCAACGTACCCTTAAGGTATCTCATCACATGTTTTGCATCATCAAGGTGTTCACAAAAAAACATATATTTGGTCTGGTATTTTTCAAATACATCACCGAACCAATAATATGTCTATACATAGTAGCATCAACCAATTCTGACGAAGTGTCTGTCAGGAGCTTCAACTTATTTTCCATGGGTGTGTACATGGATTTACATTCCAACATGTTAAAACTCTTCATTATTTCAACTGCATACTTCCCTTGGTTAAGGAAGATATTCTCTGGGCTCTGCCAAACTTCAAGACCTAAGAGATATTGTATTAAGTCTTTCATCAAACTCTGTAGTGAGCTTCTTCTACAAGATGTGATGATATTTTCTTCATCTTTTCAAGAATACATCATCTACATATAGTAGAAAAAATATAACTGGCTCATCATTCATAACCTTGAAGTAAAGGTTAGAATCAGTTTTACTCTTGGTAAATCCAAAACTCTTCAGAAAACTATCATTCATGCCATATCAAGCTCTAGGAGCTTGCTTCAACCTGTACAGAGCCTTCTTCAACCTGCAGACCTGAGTTTTTCTGTCTTCAACTTCAAATCAAATTTTCACATCACTTTGTACCAATCTGGTACACTTGCTCGATTGCAACTCAATCTGCATAGTCATGTGATAGCTCTATATGCTTTTTGCAAAGCACTATTTGTCTCACTGCATGAGAGTATGTCCTCTCCTCTTTCTGCAACTATTTCTTCTAGAATTGGGACTCTGCACTTGCAGCTTCTCTGAAGTTGAGAATGGTTGCTCCATTCTCACTGTGACTATTGAATTCTAGGAGTAACTTCTCTAATCCATCATGGCGAAAACTTCATATGAGACTGAGAGTGGCTCAATAGTTGATATTGAAGGTAGATCTCCTTCTTTCATGGAGGTAACTCTATATTTTATTGTATTCATGTCTCCATGACCCAACTAATGTACTGCACTGACTGCCACTCAATTTTCAATATGGGGATTTCTCCCCCTGCATCTCATACTACATATGAATCATGGTTGTTCTAGTTGTCTTCATGAATACTGGAACTATTTCTTCAATTACTGGAGCAAGTGTCTCATCATAGTCTTATCCCTGTTTTTGGGAAAATCCTCTGAACACACATCAGGATTTGTACATTTGTAACATGCTTGATCTATTTAGATCAATCTTGGAAGTCAATACTGACTTCTCTTCTAGTCTCATGGAAGAATCCATATCCTAGTCTTTCTGTCTGGGTTCCTTCTCTGTCACTAAAACAAGGGAATATTCCCTAGAGATTTCATATCTTCTAGAAGTTTTTGAAGCTACGATCTAGTCTTCTCATGGCATCTGTCTCCCAGTCCTGGAAGTTGTCTCTTTATCTGATCCTTTCTGAGATCAGGCGAACTCTCGATTTCTTCTGAGTATACAAGGACTTCATCATCTCTTATGGGGTATACTTGGTGTTGAATACCAAGTCTAAATATGAAAATTTGAGTCAGACTTCAAGTGAATTCTGCTTCCTGTCAAGGTGGCTTCATTATCCTTTGAACAATTCTACTGTGAGTTCTTGTTCTAATGTCTGGTCATCTTTGGAGCCTTCTTCTCCTTACAATCAATCTCCATATGAGATACTCTGGATCTCAAAACATAGACTCTTCTTCATCTTCTTTGGTACATGAATGTATATGGTCATGTACATATTTTGCTTCATGTCTCATCTAATTTGTTTCCTTCTGCAACCTTCACTATCGCTTCCTCAAGTTTATCACCTGTGACCTGAAACAAGGTCAACAAAACAACAAGCAAGAATAATACTCTTTTGATAATAGTAAAAAAAACAATAGAATGAATCATCGTCACAGTAGCTCCTTTAGAGATATCACTTGTGACCTATCTGAAACAAAGATCAAAAGTAAGAAATACAATACGAAATGAGATCAACACTCTTCTAGTGTTGTGATCAAACATTCATCCAAGGTAACCTGCGACCAAAACAAGCAGTTTCTCCTAGAGGAGATGTTAGTTCTATCTAGTAAATGATTGCATTAACCTTTTATCTCAACATTCTCACATGCTACCAAATATAATACTTTTCAAATACTTCTACCTCAACTATAGTATTTACTTGTAAAGGGGTAGTCATCAACTTGTCATGTGCAACTTTGAATCTTATCAACTTAATTAATCAAACCTGGAACTTGGAGCCTTGTCCTCAAGAATGAGTGTGTTTCCTTTCTTCCAAGTCTCCTTCACTGAAGATGACACGTGCTTTCTTCAACCTATATTTTGTACTAAGACAATATGTTATCTTGACAGAAAGATGGGTTAGAGAATAAACTCTATGATCTCAACTTTAATCAATCTAATCCCTTAACTTTAATTTTGACCAAAGGTTAGTATGATGGTCATAGCTTCAACATGCAACCTAGATCAAAATAATGTTATAACAAATAGATGCATATCAGAATAATCAAACCTGGGTTGCATTATTCCTCTGAATGTGTTGGATTTGAGATCCTTTTGGATCTATGGAAAGAGATCCCTTCTCCTACAAATACCCTTTAAAGCTTAACATTTTAAACATATGTGAGTACATACCTCTGATAGTATTTGTAGGTAGTGGCACCATCTAGTAGCAATGGTAATAATTACCAACCCTTTTAAAACTTCAAAGGTGACTGCAACTGGTACTGCAACTGATACTACAACTGATTTGGAAACTGCAACTACAACTTAGGGTTTTATGAGGAAACCCTAATTTTTCAAACTTCAAATTTTAAAATTTTGATCTAGGGACTAGATGCACTGAGCTGAGGAGAGTAAGTTGGTGCAGTCAAATTTCTGAAAATCCAAATTTTACCTCTTGAAACTAAGCTTGCGGAAATCTGGACTGGTACTTCTGGTACTAGTTATGGTTTCCTGGTTTTTTGGTACTTATGTTTTTCTGGTACTTCTGGTTTTCTGGTTTTCAGGTACCATTGAAAACTAGGGTTTCACTTTCCAGGATTTATGTTCACTGAAAAGGTGTGCTCAAGGTGCCAAAGAGTTCCCTAGGCTAGGGCACACATTTCTAGATGGTTTTTAGGTTGATATTCCT
Organism: Picea sitchensis; assembly: GCA_010110895.2. Taxonomy (NCBI): domain Eukaryota; kingdom Viridiplantae; phylum Streptophyta; class Pinopsida; order Pinales; family Pinaceae; genus Picea; species Picea sitchensis. The sequence goes on from SNQJ01S0032992.1 coordinate 115,320, forward strand.
CTTCAACAAAAATCCTTAATTTTCTTGTATGGCAATAGTGACATTTTTCTTTATCCTGTGAAAGATGCTCTCTTCAACTTAGCTCTGATACCATGTTAAGTTTTGAGATATTATTAGGTTTCTTTTCAATTTACTAGATAACAATAGCATAGGTAGGATCACTAAGAGAAACACAATCACAAGATACACATCATTTATCCTAGGAAACCCTCATTGGGGGAGAAAAACCAACAAAAACTTCCTTAATATAGATAGTCAATACAATGCCAAGATAATAAACCAAAACACTAGAGAATATACAACACTAAGAAATGTGCCTCTCTCTTCCTTTTTCTCCCAACTATAGCTCTCCAAACTTGTGCACTTGATGATTGAATGAGTGAGTGAACAAATGAGGCATTGGCCTCATTTATTTATGTAAGTTTTAAACCTGCGAAGTAAAGCAATGCATATAGATTCTTAAGCAATACAGAAATTAATCAATGGCTCATACACAGAGTACACAGAGATTTTTACCGGAAACCCTCAACCAGGAAAACCTTTCTTATTTTCATTATA
>SNQJ01S0032993.1:35467-57150 GCA_010110895.2 Picea sitchensis
GGAGAAACAAATGATTCTACCCTATTGTTGGATGGTCATCGTAATGACCGCTAGCCTTGAGCATTTCTACTACGAGTGGACGATGAAGTGTTAAAGAGGTGGGATCCTCTATCTTGTAAATGAACATTTCATAGCTAGCAACTATGTTGGATTTGTATAACCCCGTTATAGCTTGGGGAATAGGGGAATAAGAGTACCTGTTGTGTTGGCAGGGAGGCATCCGGTGAGTCATTCTGTTGATCGACAAGTTGGGCAAGGATTGTTGATTTGCGACGAAATTGGCATAGTATTTCGATAGGTGGCACAAGAACTTTGAGCTTCAATCATTGGTTACATATTGAAAGTAACCCTTGAAAATGACAACCATAATTTAGGATTCCATTTTAATTTGTTGTATAAACCATGTAATAATCTTGTGAAGAAATGATTGTTTGTAACTTCTTAAAAGGAAATTTTTGTTATGTGAATTTCGAAGGAAACAATTTATGATGTTTGTTGTGTTTTTACTTCAAATCCTTGATAAATTGAAGTCATATTTTAGAAATATTATAAATATGTTATGGACTTAAGTATGTTCGATGTAAATCATATTAAAATAACTTAACCTGGTGATTATTTCAAGAAATTTTATTGTTCATAGATATGTGACAAGATTTGTCAATAAGATGTTAGAAAAAACAGGACAGCAATTAATAAGATGTCATAAAACAAATACGGGGCTCGCCACGAGAAGACACAATACAAAGGGAACGCAATTTCTTAGTTCGCAATGTGGTTCGATCCGCAGGAGAAATTTTTAGGTCCTTTCTTTTTATTATCGAGGAAAATGAAGGGATACAACCACAGCAAAACCACGTTGTAACTTCCTCTTCTTTCTCTCACGATCTCCTCTCGGAATACAATATTCACCATCATCCATAGCTGCAATACATTTCCCTCATAAAGGGTTGCCTTCTAGGGAAAAAAACCTAGAAGGAAACCCTTTTTTATGAGGGAAGTTTATTGCGGCTATGGTTGATGGTCCAGATTTACAATGAAGATACAATATACATTTACAAAGGCAATTTTTAGCGGGGCTTCTCCCGAACCCGCGATTGGGGGCCGCTTTAAACCCGGCGGAGGATGGACCCCATGGAAGGTACCCCTCTGCTCCCCCGATGGAAGAGTGTACATGCTTAGGGGGTGTAAATACTTCACGGGGTATGAACACGGATGAAACAAAGGACCTCTTGCATCAGGGAAGATAATCGGGCTCCACAGCCAACAATCTCCTTGGTGATCTCCAAGAACTCTTGCTTTGTTGTATATGTTGGATTTTGAACCTTCTTGGACCTAACAAATTCCTCATCTTCATATTCAATCTTGAATCTTGAGATTGGCGGCCCGAAGGGAAACTCGGTTTCTCTGAATACTTTCCTTTGTTAACATGTGCGCAGGGATTAAACAGTGTGTATCTTTTTCCAGCTTCAATTGTCCATCTTCCAAGGTGGATAGGTATGAAGTGGTACCTCAATGTATATGCTAAGTCTTCGAATGGAAGGCTGGGATCTAGCTGCAAGGTGAATGGCACTCTGACGTCGCGATTGACAACTTGTTGTTCCTCTTGCTTCTTTCCCAATTCATATAAACCTTTGTAACCAAATCATCTCTTTACTTACTAGCCTGTAGCCAGAAGCAACATACTCTGCCTGGGTGTTGAAAGTTACCAACAACCTTTTCACGGTTTGAAATCCAACTTATTGTTTTTTCACCTATAGTAAAACATACCATGAGGTGCTCCTCCTATTGTCTTTATCCCCTGCCATGTCACGAATCAACATATCCTGTAGAAAAGTGTAAGACCTCAAAACATAATGCATGTGTGGTAGTACCTCTCAAATACACGAGAATCCGCTTCTTGCCTCCCAATGTTCTTTACCTGGATTGATTTCATATCACTGCTCACAACTCCCCTTGCATGTGCAATGCTCGGTCTTGTGCAAACCATTGCATGCATCAATCATAGCTAGCCGATGAATGGGACCACTGGACATGTATTCTATCTCCTCAGTGTCTTGGGACATTCCATGGATTAATTTGAAGTAGCTGGCCAAAGGTGTACTATTTGGTTTTCGATACGCATTCTAAACCTCTCCAACACCTTCTACATGTACTCACCACGAGACAATGTCAGTTTGCAATTTTCCTTGTCTCTTGTTATTCTCATACCAAGGATTTTCTTTGACACCAAATCCTTCATCATGAATGAATTGGCTAATTTCTTCTTAGCACATTTATATCCTTCATATTAGACCACACTTATGAAGCATGTCATCTACATACAATAACGAAGATAATAAAGCTTCCATTTTCTAGCTTTTTTAAAATAAACCACGATGATCGAGAATGACCTCATATAATACGATACGTCAGGCATCCAAACTGAAATACCAGCGCCTTGGAGCTTGCTTTAGGCCATGCAATCTCTTCTTCAGCGTGCATGCAAATTCTCCTTTTCCTTTGACCTCATGCCCACAGTAATTTTGGCGCATATAAATCCTCTTCCTCCAGAAATCCCCATGGAGAGAAAAGTTGTTTTTACATCAGCATTCCAAGATGCAAGTATTCTCTGCCACAAGACTTAAAATAGTTCTAATTGAAGTCATTTTAACAATAGGAGAAAACATTTCGTAAAATCTATACCTTTCTTTTTGGTAAACCCTTTGTAATTCTAGCCTTGTGCAGCTTTTTCTCCTCCATCTTCTTCCTTCAGCTTATAAACCCATTTATTCTACAAAGCTCTTTCCCTTGAGGCAACTGAATAATAAGTCAAGTCTGGTTATTTTCAGAGGAATCCATTTCCTCTTTCATTCCTTGCTCCACACTTCTTTTGGTGTCTACCCGCATTGCCTCTTCTTAACATTCCGGTTCACGAGTCGGAGTCAATAATAAATAATAATATAATGAAGGAGAGTATCGTTAGGTATGTAACCTGGTATATCTTCTAACAACACTGCAGGCGGGGTGTTTGAGGGTACCTGCTTTGCTCTTTTTGTTGTACATTTTTATTTTCGAGTTCCTTTGGAATTTCCTTTTAGGTGATGTAAAGTAACTGTGTATTCTTGTTTTTACGTTTCCTGTTTCTTTCCACACTGTGGCTGATCTTTGTACATGACCTTCTCTCATTGAATATGACATCTCTACTCCTAATGATTTTGTTATTTCGCAAATCCATGATAACCAAAATCATTAACACCATATCAATAAAGGTACATTTCTTGGTTGCCTCAAAGCTTTGTTCTATTTTCTTTATCAATATGGACAAATGCTTCCTGGCAGTTTCAAAAAGGTAAGTTTACCTTTTCCTGTCCATTCCTTCTCCGGAATTCTACCATCCAAAAAGCACGAAGGTCCTACGTTTATTAAGTAAATAGCGATTATCTACAACATCTACCCAAAGCGTAAGGGAAAACCGACATGCAATCTCAGACTCCTTGCATGTTCCATGATTGTCTGTTCATCCTTTTCGACACACCATTTTCTTGTGGTGTTTGTAGAACTATCTTCTCTCCTGAATCCCATGGTATGAACAATAATCATCAAACTCCTTCTTTAGCGGTATTCACCTCCATTATCTTATCTGAGAGACACTTCAAACTTTTTCATCTCATTCTCAACTAAACTTTCCATTTCTTAAAAGTATCAAAAACATCAGATTTTTGTGAATGCAATAAACCCAAAGTTTTTCTAGTTGCATCATCAATAAAAGTAACATAATAATGAGAGCCACCAAGAGATGATACAAGTTGGTCCCCATACATCTGAATACACAAGCTCTAACCTTTCATTCTTCTTTTCTTTAAGACTCTGAGAAATCTGACTCTCTTTGTTTCCATAAACACAATGCTCCTGAGAAGTCCAAATCAATTTGTTTAGATCGCTAACAAATTTCTTTTGTGGAAAGGATCTGCATACCCTTCTCACTCCTTGTGTCCCGGCCTATGATGCCATAGTGTTGTATCACTCTTGTAGAAGCTAAAGATATAGAAGAGTTATTATTACCAATACATAGATACAATGTACCACCTTCTCTCCTTTCGCTATCTGATGATACTTTGATGACCTTCCGCGTCTTATGCTGTAAATATGGATATACAACCTTCCCATTCCAAGCGCCCTGTGAAAATCAGATTTTTACTTAAATGCGGAACATGTTTTACCTCTTTCAACAACCATTGGTTTCACATTTTCGTTCGTTATTTTTACCTTTCCCATTCCAGCAATTTTTCATGGTTTATTATCACCCAAATGAGCCTTTCCAAAATCACTGTGAACATAATCTAGAAAATGTTTTCTGTGGGGTATGGCATGAAGTAAGGCTCTGAATCTACTACCAAGATTGAAATATTATCTGAAAGAATCAAAGCATCTTGTAACACATCTTTGTTACATTTAGCTTCCTGATTTCTCTCTTTGTCCAATACTCTTGTTTCTTTGGAGCTCTGTGATCTTTCTTGGATGTCCTTTCTTCCCACAATTCTAGCACTCTATCTTTCCAAAAATGGATTTGGATCTTCCCTTCCTAAATTTCAGCGGTTTCAGGCCTTTCCTCTATCCTTTTGTGTCTTCCCCTATTCTCCATATTTCAGCATTCGATGTCTCCACATATTTCCACCACCTTCTTTATCCTCCATTCCATCTTCCTTCCTGCTTCCCTTCCATGGCTTTCATTCCTCATCCACCATTGTCCTTCCATTCATGTCCACCACCAACCATTTCCTCCATGTCCCTCTCTCTTCCTTCCACATCCCCTTCCATTTTCCTTCACCACTATCCATCCTTTCCACCATTGTCTCTTTTCTTCTTCTTTCCTCCCTTCTTCCTTCCATGCATGCTCATTCCATCCATCTCCCATTCTTCCATCCACTCCATGCCATTAACTACCTACTACTGTGTGCGTCATCCCTTCTTTCTCACTCCTTCTTCCTCCACTCACTACTTGTGTTGCCATTCCATTCCATCTTAAACATGCCAGGCTCACAAGGCCCTCTTTTCCTACCACATTTCCATTACAATTATTCTGAGACCATAGGCTGCTCCATCCATTTCATCTTTCCATACAAGCCACCAATTCCATGCGTTCCATTATGCATTCATCCCTGGCCAGTATTCACTATATGTCCATGTAAGGGCCCTTCCTTCCTTTCCATTCTGCTCTTCTTTCTCTGTCTCTCTCCATTATGTCCACTCATCCTGCATACATTTTTCCTTCCTTTCCTGTCTCTGTGGAGTCATGACCTGTGGCAGTCCAATTTATAAGTATTTTCCTTGGCTGTGGTGTCTTCCTTCTCCATGCCTGTCTCTCGTGGTGTCAGTGGTCGGTCGGTCCATGTGGTCTCAGTCCACTGTGTCTCGTGTCTTGTTCCTGTGTCTCTCCTTGTCAGTGGTGTGTCTGTGTGTCTGCTTTCTGGTCTGTGTGTGTGTCCTGTCTGTGTCGTTGTGTCTGTGTCTGGTCTCTCTCTCTCTCTCTCTCTCCTCTCTCTCTGTGTGTGTCGTTGTGTGTGTCTGTGGTCTGTGTCTCTCTCTCTCTCTCTCTCTCTCTCTCTGCTGTCTCTCGTGTCTCTGTCTCTCTGCTGTGTATATATATATATGAATATGGATGTATATGTGTATGCTATGTATATGTATGTATATGGATGTGTATGGATGTATATGTATGTGTATATGGATGGATGTGGATGTATATATGTATGTATATGTATGTATGTATGTATATGTATGTGTATGTGTATGTATATATGGATGTCTATGTATGTGTATGTGTATGTGTATGTATGTGTATGTATGTATGTGTCTATGTGTATGTCTATATATATGTATGTGTATGTATGTATGTGTATATATGTAATATGTAATTAGATTATTGATAGTGATAGGTTTACACAATGTGTTGATTGTTGTCGTTGTTAGTATTGCTTATGTTGCTTTTAGTTGTTGTGGAGACAGTTGTGCTTAGACATTAAGGTTGGTATTTTTTTTAGGTTGTTAAGCTGTTTGGATAATCATGCATATATATATATATATATATACCATATATATATATATATATATATGTATATGTGTCATGTTATCCAAATAAGCCATAAATAAAAATACAAAATAACTAATCTAAGCCTGATGTCATTAACTGGTCAAAGCTGTCAATGCGATGATCATCGTCGTAATCAACTGATAATGTAAACTGTTGGTTGTGCGGGACCTGCAGTTAACTGTGGCTTGAGGAAACCCATGATTCGGGGGCATCTAAGCCGTCAAAATCACCGGGGATCGCAGCACCCGACTTTGAAGGCCACACCAACCCTTAACATGGTTTGGTTTTTTGTCCCCGCAGGTTTAGAACCAATGACTTTAACATCCTTGAATTGGCTTAACAACACACTCCGTCATTGACTTTCCTACACCTCGGGGACATTATTGTAAACTGTGCTATTACACTAATATATATATATATATATATATATATATATATATATATATATATATATATATATATATATATATATATATATATATATATGAAATTCTAACTCAATAGTGAATACCTAGGCATACTTATTTTCAATGAAACTTTGTTAACCATCCTTTATTTAATACATATGATTTACTTTAATCATTTAAATGAATATTAGTAAGTTTAGATTATTCATCATTAATTTCCAAGGGTTTTATACAATTATCAAATTAATCAATGTCTTTGTTGATGTAACCTTTTCCTCATGCATTCAACTATTAGGGTTCTATTATAATATCACACATGAATTGGGATTAAAGTAATCATTAGAATTTGAGTTAGGAATCCATTGAGTTTTTAACCTAGATTGACTTAGAATAGTGAGAGGTTATCATAATCCAAAATTTATTTATAAAAGCATAGGTCACAAAGTTCGGCTTCTAGATTGCAAGTGTATGAACATAAATTTGATATTCTAAATTCAAATAGCTTTATATGTTGGGGTCGAGTTTGTCAAGTTTACTTCAATAGCAGAAAATATAATTAAGTGGATCGATTCAATTTTATTAATTAAACTTGATCGTGATCTAATAGAACTCACAATGTAAGGCCCAGTCTGTTCTCATAGAAGGAACTAGGTTCATAGAACTCGTCCCTGTAAGTCCCAAGGATCAACACCTTACAATTAGATAAAAATTTCCACGATATACATCTTATTGACAAATCTTGTCACATATCTATGAACAATAAAATTTCTTGAAATAATCACCAGGTTAGTTATTTTAATATGATTTACATTGAACATACTTAAGTCCTTTAACATATTTATATAATATTTCTAAAATATGACTTCAATTAATCAAGGATTTGAAGTAAAAACACAACAAACATCATAATTTTTTCCTTTGAAATTCACATAACAAAAATTTCCTTTTAATAAGTTACAAACAATAATTTCTTCACAAGATTATTACATGGTTTTTACAACAAATTAAAATGGAATCCTAAATTATGGTTGTCATTTTCAAGGGTTACTGTCAATCTGTAACCAATGATTGAAGCTCGAAGTTCTTGTGCCACTTGTCGAAATACTATGCCAATTTCGTTGCAAATCAACAATCCTTGCCCAACTTGTTGATCAACAGAATGACTCACTGGATGCCTCCCTGCCAACACAATGGGTACTCTTATTCCCCTATTCCCCAAGTTGTAACGGGGCTATACAAATCCAACACAGTTTCTAGCTATGAAATGTTCATTTACAAGATAGAGGATGCCACCTCTTTAACACTTCATCGTCCACTCGTAGTAGAAATGTATTTTTAAATTTGGCTATGTTTGGATATGTGTATATATATATATATATATATATATATATATATATATATATATATATATATTAGTGTACTAGTAATAAGTTTACAATAATGTTGATTATTTATTGATGACTAATGTACTTATATTGCTTTTAATTGTTAACAAAAATTGTAATTAGATATTGAGAGTTATTTGTATTTTTAAGTTATTGTGCTATTTGGATAATCATGCATTAATTAACAAACTTAGATAGTAATTAACATTTTTATCCTTTGCATCCTAACTGATAAATGTCATGATCATATATAATTTTAAGTTATGATGCCAATTGGTTAAGTTTCTTTTAGTTAATATCTTGTCAGAAATTCCTTACATATGAGGGAACCTTATAATGGAGTGGAAAAAATATTTAGATTAATGAATGTTATTAAGTGTTTCTCTCTTTTATTAATAAATGGTTGGTATTATATGGTTGCAATTGATTATTTGAATAATTGAATTCACGAGTTGTGTGTGTGTGTGTGTGTGTGTGTGTGTGTGTGTGTGTGTGTGTGTGTGTGTGTGATGGTCAATTAATTAAGATCTTTAACATTTAGACTAGGTTTGGTATATCAAGTAAATATCATCAAGTTCCTCAGAACAAGCACTTAATCTTGAGACTCTAAATGGTCAAAATTAATTGGAAGAATCTAGGATTACAAGCAATAATTATGTGTCTTGAAATTCCTAACCCTACAGGTGTAGGGCATTGGATGATTAGGTGATGTAATTTTCTCCATACCTTATTAAGTTTATGATATGGAATTGTAATTTGAATTGTGTTCATCATTTTGGAAATAATGATAAATGTTGTAATTTGGTTAGAATATATAATTTGTATGCATCATTGAATTGTGTGACATTATACATGATTAATTATTCTGTCTTATTGTTGTTGCAAATAGTATATCTTTGATATAAAAAAATGGCATTTTTTCGGAGACCATCAAACGAGAACTACAAGCAGTGCACATTGGAGATATATATAAACATTGGTGCACATTTTCTTATAAACAACATTGTTGAGTTTAAAATGGAAATCATTTTTTTTATATAGAAGCGTCATGTTTAAATTTGTTTATAGGTCAACGATTGCATAATAAACCAATACTTTTCGAATTATTAGGAGCCTTTGTTAATTTATAAGGCATCTAGTGAATACAACAATTTGTAAAATGTTTTTTATTTCTTAACAATGTCGTTATCATATACCGATGTGTATACATATGGTTGATTCATTCGATCACGATACTCTCGTTTACTACATGCACGAATATCTTATTTTTCTAAAAAAAATTAAGTAATTTTTATAAATGAAGATTCCTATATTTTTTTTTCCAGGGAGATTTTGATAATTCTAAGGGACAAACAAGGGAAAACCAATACATGTTTGTAAGGATGTCCAAAAAAAGAGTACAAGGAGATGGTAAAGAGAATGAACATGGTGTGTGTTTTGCGCTGAGAACCATCTGTAACCATGCATCAGAGGTAAGTAATCATTCATTTATTCATTTATGTATATCGAATTTAATCATTGCATGAAATATCAATTTTCAATTTTATTGTTGTAGAAAGAAAAAAATAGAACACATTCAACACATAAAGACAAGACAATGGGAATAAAGGGTTTATCACAAAATTTGTGAGTATTTGTGTTTTTCATCCTTACTTAATATTTCATGTTTGTTGTAGTCTTTATAATTAAATAATTAATTTACACTTTTTCCATGGATGTCTTCTAATAGGTCTTAACATGTAAGAGCCAATTGATGAATTGATAGACATTAGGTTAAGTATGGGTTGTGACTATATGTTGGAAATTATCTAAGTTTAATTGAACAATTTGTAGATAGCTATGTTAATCTCTTCCCTTGGTTTATAATTAATGGAATAACAATAAACCTTTATATTACTTATATCGACTATCGTTGTTATGGATTATTAAACATGCATGAAACAAAATATGGAATATAACCAACATAAGATATTTTGATAGAAGGCATGAAGCATGGATTTGAAAGAATGTATTATTTATGAAAGAATCCATGCCATGGTATGTTTTTTAATTTACAATCCATGTATTTTTACTATATATATAAATGTAGATATACTTATTATACTTTATTTCTATGTTTGTAGAATATAGAGATAGCATAAAAACAAGTCGATAAAGAAAACATTAAGTTAAATAACAAAATTACAATATCACCTACAAATGATGATGAAGAAATGAAGCATGCATGCATCTAGAGCGATGACAGTAGTTCAAGTGATAAATGATAATCAATATAATTGAATGTTATTACAAGTTGTATGTTTTGGAATATTTGTTTATGAAAATCATGGATTTTGTTTAATATACTTGACATATTGTCCCATTTCCTTGGGACATGTTACCAATAAGTGTAACAATTACATGTTGGTTACAATTTGATTATTAATGAGTTCACGTTGTCTCATTTTGTATGAAAATGGATCTTTTATTCATATATAATAAAATGGGTTTCTTATTTTATTGCATTGTGAAATATTGTAAAATGTTGTGTTATTGAATAATTAATATGTGGATGATTTTAACTGTACAAATAATAGAGGTGTAATTTGTTGAATAACACATTAATGCAATCGTTATATCAAAATGCAATAACAAAATATAAAACAATATTATTATAAAAATATTTGATTTTGAGATGATTAATTGAAAATTTGTTAAAAAAGTTATTAAAAATATATACATATTGGTGGGTGTGTGCTTATGAGCGCACTAGGCGATGTATGCAATATTATAGAAAATGAATTGCATTTGAGAGTCATATGCAGCGTGCATTTTGAGGAGTAATATGCATTGGTTCCCATTAATTATATTAAAACATTGGTGTAAAATATTGAGAAAAAACATTGTTTGTAAACGACATAACGTACAATAAAATTTATCGTTTCAAATTTTTACAGTGCCCATGTTTTGCAATGCGATACTAGGGATCTAAATATATAATGTATACAGGTGTTTTAAATATAATATATGAATTGGTGCTTGGTAAAAATAATGGTGCCAAAATCTCACCTTGAATATTCTAAATTTCACTACCCTTTGGTGCACAGGGTAATACATGCACTGGAATGTGTGAATTATATGAGCATTGGGGTGTACACTAACTGAAAAGCATCGGGTCATACACAAACTCAAAAAGAACTAATGTTTCATATGCAAACATTGAAAAATTGGGGCGTAGAAATTATAAGAGCATCAGTTCTTTATACAAAGGAAAAACTAGTGCATAATTATAAGTGCAATGATGATTTTTAGTTTTATGTAAACACTGGGGAAGGTTTATTAAGAGTGCACTAGTGCCTTTTAACAATACAACCAACGCGTAAAAAATAAATAAATAAGCATACAACCCAACTTTACCCACCAATTTTTAGTTATATGGAACATTCATAGAAGCCTCTGCTTTGAATGGCCAGGTAGGTTGTAGCAAGGTTTTAGTTGTCCAAATCTTGTACCACGAAAAACCTCCTCTACAAAGTGTTTTCCTTGTAGTGTCTATTGCCTCCACTTTGGAATGGTCATGCAAAAAGTATGAGATACTAGGAGTTGGATATCCATAAAGAGCTTCAATTGGAGACATCTTAGTATATGTGTGATAGGTGGCATTATGTTAAGAACCAAATATCAATATAGTATATGAAAACCCTTGGAAAAGTACTCAACCCCTTGAGAAAAGAGATAATTTCAGATAATGAAGCCTCCTTGAAACCTCCTTTTACCCATAAATGTTCAAAATTTTCAAGATGATTCAAAATGAAAATGTCTCCTTGGTATAGGAGACTAGGAGGTATAATTACAACCTTAATGGCCTAAAGCCTGACATAAATAAGAAATAACATTACTAATATAATACCCCAATTAGGGGTAATGAGCCAATATTAGGGGCTTAATGCCCTCCTTGAGACAAGTTTGTCGCAGTGCTTGATAACTCGTCTTACGTATAAAGACTCATGCTTCCCAAGTGGAATCTTCAGCCGTGGTTTCCTCCATTTAATGAGATACTCTAAAATGGATCTATTCTCTGGTCGGTGAATTCTTGTGTCGATGATGGCTTGGGCTCCAATATAATTTTCCTTCCTCATCAAGTTCACCAAATATAGTTTGAGCCGGGATCTTGTCACCTATAACCCAACCTATGCTTTAAGCATAAAACATAGGCTTGGGTGTACTAAATTGAAGATGTAGACGCTCCAATTTGCATGCCATAGAGTACCAATGCTGCAACACCTTATAAGGGCCATAGTACTTTGGTGATAATTTATTTCCTTCTTGGCTTGCTTGAGGGACATATGTTGTATGGTTGTAGTCTTAAAACACCCAATCCCTACTTAAAACTTCTTTCACTCTGATGTTGATCTGCTTGTTGTTTCATGCGATTTTTGTGCCATGAATTAGGTTGTCCTTTAAGATTTGGAGAACTTGTTGTTGATTATTGATGTGATCTTCCTGCTTGAACCTTAGATTTTTCTTTTAGAGAAAGGAAGTGATGGAAGGAGATTGGTATCATAAAGTGCCATAAATGGTGTCATTTTGTTGCATTATGAGAAAGGAAGTGTTATACCACCATTCTACCATGGGTAACCATTTTGAACCATTGTGTTTGTTTATCGAGACAAAGTAACAAGGTAGCCTTCAGGACATTTGTTCACTATCTCGGTTTGTCTGCATCAGATTGAGGATGATAGGATGAGCTATGAGCCAATTGAGTACCCAAACAAGAAAATGTTCTGTCCAAAAATGTCGATTGAAGATGGGATCTCTTTGTCACTTACAATAATCTTTGGAGCATGTAGCTTTTGAACTGTCTTCCATGAATGTGGTGGCAGTTGTACTAACTTTGAAGGGATGAGAGAGTGCCTGAAAGTGTGCATACTTGGTGGAATCTATCCAACAATCACCATGATGACATTCTTTCCTTCATACTTTGGTAACCCTATGATGAAATCCATGAAACCTCCTCCAGTAGACTGGGTATGGATAATGGTTGTAAAGACCTAGGGTCTTAATTGTTTCCAACTTTTTTTTGTAAGTAGAGTTTTTTATTTGTTTATTTAGATATAAGAGCCTCCAAAAACAAAACCCGAGGATTCTGAGATTGTTTTAGAATTGCCATGTTGTGATAGCGAACTTCCCCAAGGAAGCCAGGTTCAACGAGCGATATTACGGTCTAAATGTGTACCAAACTAGTAAAACTATAAACAGAGTTGAGAGTAGTAAACTAAAAGCATGAGTAGAGTCTCAATATTGGTCATACATTTGTCTTATAATCTAGTCAGGTGGCGTGGGTTGCCTCATCCCAAAGCTCCTCTTCGACATGTGTTCCTCACCATTCCATCTATGTGTCGTTGGCATCCGCATTATCCACTACTACTGCAACCTCCCTGTCCGCGTGCATGGCTTGTCCCAAGTCGACACCTTCTGCTAGAAGCTCTTGTTCGCTCCTACCAAATGTTTATGTTGGGACGTTCTCTTCTTGCTCTCCTGCTCCCTGGAAGGTGGAGAGAATATGGAGAGATTGAGAGAGGCCTTCAGATCAATTACTTTCTTGATCCGGTGTAGATCATCCATGCCTTGTTAGAGCTTGAAGACTAGCCCGTAGAGAATGTCCATGTTATCCTACATCTGCTCGTCTGGAATAGAGTCGGAGATAGAATATGGAAAAAGTGGCACCTCCAAGGGTGGGCGAATGTGAAAAGTTTCAGAAGCTAGCAAAGGTACGCTAGCCAGGGGAAGTGGATATGCTTCAGGAGGTGCCCAAGAAATGGAGGCCTTGTCCAGGATGGGCTCTAAGGGTAAGCCGACCGAACTATGCATGAGAACCAAACCTTCAAGCCAGGAAGAGGTGGCGAGTGGTTCAATTTTTGGCTGCAAAGAGAGTTGTGAGTGTGAGAGAGTGAGATTTGGAGGGATGAAGCGTCCAAGGCGAAATGGAAACGAGGCCAGGTATAGGTGCTTTCGAGGCCGATATGGAAACCGGTCGAGCCCTCAGCGAAGCACCTCTTTGCCTGGAAGCATCTTCGATGGATCAAAGAGATGGTTAGACTCGAGGAATGCCGGTGAATGAGGAGGAGAGGGATGGAGAGGAGCGGTTGAGGAGAGCCAAGGATGTGATGGGGCCGGGTTTTGAAACACGAAGAGCTCCAAGAAGGGAGAGGGAAGCAAGAATGAGCCATATATATGCACAGGCTGGAGAGATGAAGGCCAAGCAGCATGCAAAGGTTAGCGGCGCCTTCAATGGGAAATCATCCATCGAGGACAACCCGAGAGGCAGGCGCGGGGCTTAATGGTGCCTAGGACATCGTAGGAGGGTTTAATTTCATGGGGGTGGCGGTTGTGCTTGGCACGGATTCGTCACACGGCCTTCGCCATGTTGGTCTGTGTGTGCCTCCTCGTCTTGCCATGTGTCGCGCATGCCCGATCTAGGGTAGTGTTTCCCTGCCATTTTATTGGCAAACCAAACATTCTACCACAAACCTTTGAACATTAGTTTTAAAGGCCATCCCAAAAATCGCTTCTTGGCTCTATGGTTTGTTTCAAAATCCCGAGAGTGCCCTCCCCTCTTTGGAGAGGTGTGCAATTCCAATGGTACCTTTTGTTTGTGTTGGGATTTATTACATAAATAAAAGCGATATTTGTACCATAGTGAATCATTTTCCATGTAAATGCATGATGCACTAGAATCCTGCTTGCAACCTTTGAATGAGTCCCCACCTTTTTGTCATTCTTCCATTCATCCCCTTGCTTCTGTGTCCAATGGGTTCGGTGTCCAGGGATATATAGCACAGAAAAGGCCTCAACATCTTCATCCTTTCTTGAGAGTGCATCACCGCCACAACATTTTACTTCCCCTTTTATAGATGATTTCAAATCATAGCCAATATCTTGGTTACCCATTTTTGTTGTTCTTAGAAGATAGTCTTTGTTCAAAGTATTTAAGACTATCATGATCTATTTTGACAGCAAGTGCCTACCTATTAGGTAAGGACACCATTTCCTCAATGCATTAGTATTGCCATCATTTCCTTCTCATAAATGGGTTTTGTGTAAGTCATTTCCCTTGAGGTGTCGACTTTCAAAAGCGGGGGCCTTCCTTCTTGCAGTAGAATGACACCAATTCCATTTCTTTGAGCCATCACATTCTACAATAAAGGTTTTTGTGAAGTATGGGTGGTCAAGACGGGGCTTTACACATCACCTCTTTAAGTTGTTAAAATGTTGGATTTGCCTCTGGAGTCCATGAAAATGCATCAACTAGCAATTCTTTGTCGTTAAAGGTGTTGTTATTCTTCCTTAGTTCAAGACAAACTTGCGGTAGTAACATCAAACCCAAAAATCCTTTAAGATTCTTTAATGTTTTGCAGGAATACGGCCAATCCATCATGTATGTCTTGTTAGGGTCTACCTTGACACCTTCATGAGATGCAATATGACCCAAAATACTCTGCCTCCTTTACTCCAAAGAAACAATTGGATGGTTTGGCATATAGTTGTTTTCTCCTTTAGTGGATTGTAGCACCTTGTCAACATGTTGCATGATCCTCCCAAGACTTATATAGATTAGCATATCATCAAAAATACTAACACAAATTTTTTGAAGGAAGGGCTTGAAATGGAATTCATCAACCCTTGGAATGTGGAAGGATGCATTTGTAAAGGCCAAAGGTAGCATGACCAAAATTCATAATGGCCTTCATGAGTTGAATGTTGTTTTGGGATATCTTCTTCTTCATTCTGATCCGATGATAACCTGAATGGATGTAATTTTTGAAATAGGTGCTCCATGTAGTTCATATAACAATTCATCAATGAAGGAGCGAGAAACTTATATTTAATAGTGATCTTGTTGAGCTCTCTATAATCTGGACACATACACCATGAGCTATCTCTTGAATACCATTACCACTAGTCCATAGTAAGAACTTTGGCTAAGGTCTAATAATGCTAGCCTCTAACATTTCTTCCTCCATGCGCTCAATTTCACTCTCAATTTCACTCTTTTGGTCATAAGGGTATTTGTATGGTCTGATGTTAGGAGGAATGCTCTCAGGAATTAGGTGAATTCATGATCATGATTCGGTGGAGTGGAAGACCTTACAGAATATCTTCAAATACTTTGGAATGATTGTCAATGATCCTTTGGAGAGATCACGAGGAATAGATGACAGATGTTTGAACATCTAGTGATCATAGTTATTGCAATAATGCCTTGATTCCCATTTTTCAATAATTTTTTCTGTCGTTAGAGCTTATCACCTTACGGGTTTCCTGTGATACCTCTTAACTCAATTTCTTTTCCTTCAATGAAAATTTCATGAAAAGTTCTTTGAAATTAAAATCCATTTGTTCCTAATGGTTGTAACCATTGCATTCCTAGTCACAACATACACACCCATGGGTATAGCAATCGTGGACTATTCATTACATATTCCCCATAGTAAGATTGATCTTATTTCATTTCTGAGCAATTGATAGTTCCTCCATGCAATCATTACTTGAAACTACGGCATTGGATATACAAATGGTGAGATCTTTGGCTAATTTATAGTGAATGAAATTATGAATCTTGCCGAATCAGTGGGATTATTACCTTTTTTCTCTTTGATGTATCCTTCAATCTTGAGGGTTTGAGGAGTGCTAATTCCAGCCAATGCATTACGATATCATGAGAGTCCAACTCTTCAAACGAAATTGCTTCTCGTTTTCATCTTGATATGGTTCTTGTTCCACTCTTCACAATCTATGTAGAATAATTTATTCTCACCACACTTATGTCCCTTATTGTACTATTTGTGAAAATTAAAGCATAAACCTTTTTCTTTTCTTTCCTCCAATTGTTGGTGTCAACCTTGTAGGTTGAGGTGTTTTAGGAAGAGCATTGTTCTCTCTATAGATGTTAGGATTGGTGCCCTTGTAGCCATAGGCATGCACACTTTCAGCATTTCTTGCCACCTTAAATGCATTCTCAATGATTTGGGTTCCCAAGTGAGAACCTCATGTTGGATATTATCCTTTAAAGTTCCTATGAATACATCAATCAGTACTCATCTGGAATATCGATTACAACTTTAATACATCAATCAAGTTCTCATATGGAATATTGGTTACCTCTATATTCAATCTTTGGAAGTTCTCAATGTGCTCGGTAACCGAACCCTTTTGCTTGAGATTTATTAATTGGCTAAAGAAGGTATTGCTCCTTGTATCCTCATAGCGTGCTATCATTTCTTCCGTGAAAATTGTCCAAGTGACGAGTGATTTGCGAGAACAAAGCCATCGATACCATACAAATTGATTAAATTATAATATAAAGAAGAAATTCGTACCTTTTGTGTATGTGGCACATTATGGAGATCAAAGAATTGCTCCATCTGAAGTATCGATGTGATTAGGTCCTTGCCATCAAACTTCCTCATATCAATCTTAGGAACGTGATTGGTCTTCAAACCAAAGTTGGAGTTTCTCCATTCTTGATTCACCTTCCTTGTGTCCCCATCATGAATTTCATGGGATGCATTTTCACTTTCAGGTGTCTTCTCTTTTACGAAATTTTTCAATACTTCCATGATCTCCCCTTTTAAACCATTCATCTTAGTATCCAACTTAGATTCCATTGAATCCATCTTAGCTTCCATTAAATCCATCTTCTTTTGTAGTTCATTTATGTCCCTACACATTTCTTCACCTTCATCGAGAGTCCAAGTAGGATCTTCTGAANGCTTATTTGGTGTAGAATTTCCCTTTTTTGGTGGCATGCTGGCCAAGTATCACTTTTGAACCTTGATTTTTAGGTGGTTCTGCTAGACAATATTTCTTCTGTTGTATCTCCCAAGTTTGGGCCCTTATGGGTATGAAACTTTATTTTATGTAATTCTCTAATATTTCTTCTCTGTAATGCCACAGGTCTGATCAAAATTGGATGTGCCAAGTGGAATTTAGAGTAACTTCCCCACAACTTGTCGATTTTTCTCCTTTCCAGGAGATCTCACTTGTATAGAGTGCCCCGCACAAAATAATTCATATAAAATTCTGAAACTCGCATCAAAAATACTACAGACTGTCCATGATCCAATGAAACTAGTCCCACTCAATTTGGATACTCTAGTAAGACGTTATGATTGTTTTACCTAGAACACCTTCTTAAGACTAGTCAATAGGACTAGTCAGATACCATATCTTACACATGGTGTATCTACAACTTTAAGATGACCCAGAAGCTGAAAATTTTACCAACGATACCTTACTAATTTCTATAAATATCCTCCAGAGTTTAGGGTCTGAAACGTTACAGAAAAGGTTTTATAGCAAAAATTCTGTAATGACTCAATTCAATATTATTCCAGAACCCTATTTTCTACAGGTTGTATATCTGAAATTATAATGCCTCAGGAGATTATTTTTGAACCCAACGTACCTTGATTTGTATACTAAATATCCTCCAAGCCGTTCCTTTTGAAACATTATAAAAAAAAAGTTATAGTGAAAATTTCAAGGTGTCTTAGATGTGGCAGCGAAACCCCAAGACCTTGAGCTCTGAAACCATATGTTAAGAACCAAATATCAATATAGCATAGAAAAACCTCATAAAAAGTACTCAACACCTTGAGAATGAGATAATTTCAGATAATAAGCCTCTTCGAGCAGGAAACCTCCTTTTACCCCACTTCAATGTTCAAGTACAAGATGATTCAAAATGAAAATGTCTCCTTGGTATATATAGGAGACTAGGAGGTATAATTACAACTAATGGCCTAAATCCAACATAAATAAAATAACATTACTAAAATAATATKCCYCAATTAAGGGGTAATGAGCCAATATTAGGGCTTAACACATTATACCACCATTCTACCAAACGAAGAAACTTCATCCATTGTGATTGTTTGTTTGAAGAATACCAACATAGATAACCCTCTAAACATTTGTTAACTATTTCTATTTGACCATTTGTTTGTGAATGATATGTTGAGCTCATAGCTAGTTTTGTTCCACTCATCTTCCATAATTATTTCCATAAAATTCCTATAAATTTTAGACTTTGTCACTTATTAAGACTTTAGGAAATCCATAAAGTCTATGAATTTTGTTGGGCCCTCCGTTTTTGAGCCAAAGTTTTGGGAAAGCAACGGATATCAACTAGAAGATAAAGAAGTAGTGGAAAATAGTTAGAGGAACATAGATATAACTGAAAGACAAACAACAATGCAAATAGTTGAAATCATCATGTGCCAGTTGGACGAGCAGTGAAAAGGCCAAGAGCATTGAGCACATGCAAGGAAAAAGTCGAAAAAATAGTGGAATCAAGAATCCAAGAAGCACCCAAGGGAAAAATATAAAGATGGAGCTATGTAACGAGAAAAGGGTTGTTTTTGGTATTGTTGGGATTGAGTCAGTCTTGATAATATATTGTAAGGGGTTTTGTTGGGTACGTTTTTCTTGCGCAGTCGAATATTGAGTCTGTAATGGGAATTGCAGGGTTATATCTTCTGCAGACTGATGCATGAGTCATAGGGACTTATTGTAAGACAATTGATGAGGATTTTGATAATATAATGAATCGGTTGGGGCCCTAAAATTTATTTTTATGATATGATGCGATATATATGAATCTATAATCCTATCGTGCAATTTATTCTTTATTGAATGGTTAAGTATTAGCTTGTTGTCCATGAATGCCTTTGGGATTTCTTACATATCTCTAAGTAACATTAATATAAGTTTGATGTTGCATGCTCTCTGACTCACTTCATCAGCCAAGTTTTGGCTATGCCTCCGGTGAGACTTCCTTCCCTTGCGAAAGGATGAATATGTCGACGTAGCTAGACTACAACGGTGACTTCTGTTGGAAACAATAGAGAACCCTAGTCTCAAACTTGCACCAACAAATGGTTATGTTGCGAGGACCAATCTTTAAAGTGCATTTTTAGAGTTTGCCTCATTGGATTTTCAAATCTGATGTTGAGAATTGGTGGGAAAGAAGGTGCAGTTCATTCATACAACAAGAAGCAAAGTTGAGGCACAAAATATTTAAGGTTGTGAAAAGAACAGTGTTATATTCAGAGCCTGCTAGAGATCAATACAAAATATTTTGGATTAGGTTCCCAGAAGATGTATTTCAGTGGTTATATCGCTTGCAAGAATCACTAGAATACAAATATTGATTCAAAAGGAAATGTAATGGGATTGATGAGAGTTTAGTGAATCTTCACAATTTAAATCATCTTATCTCTTATGTTGTGGAGTTTTGGGTGAAGATTGTTCTAGAGGGTTATATTATCAAATTTGCTATAGAGAATCATCAATCCTTCTCAAAGGTTGAAGCAGTATTTAAAGAGGGAGTTAGAGGAAGATTGTTGCGAGAAATCCCCTTGTAACTCAAGGTTTTATTAGTGGAAGAAGGAATGTTTTTTGTTCTTTCGAGTGATATGGTAGTGTAAATCCTTCCGCTCGGGGGGGGGTGATTTGAGAGAGGGTTCCTGAGTTAGGTTGAGAAATATTTTCTGGGAGATATGGGATGGCGTTAAAAGAAAAGTGCAAGGTATGGATGAGCTCAGAAGAGGGATGTTGTTATTGATAAGAGGTGGAAGAAACATATAAGAAAAGTGATGAAGAGGTCTGATCAATCATGAAAGGAGATCAGATTTGAGAGTAGTCATAGGAAAGCATTAGAAGAGTTGTGAGAGTTGAAGAGATGAGGTAGATTGGCTAGCCGATGGTTTAAGGAGAGATTTGGTGAAATTGAAGGTTCTGGAAGAAGCAGACCAAAAGAAGAAAGTTCATAAGAAACATATGAAAGAATAAAGAGAAAAACCACCACTAAAGAAGAATACTCAGATGAAACCCCTAAAGAAGTTGCAGGAGAATCATAACCTACAACACCTGAAGGTGTTGTATTGCATCAAGATGTTAGTGCAACACTACAAACAAACATGACCCCCCAGATCAAATAATTTTTCTCCCAAGGAAAAGGAACTAGCCCTTTATCACCCACTCCCCCAACGCCATGTATTAATTTGGTAATTTCTACAATAAATGTTTATGTCAATTCTACTAATTCAAACCCTTCTAGTCCAAAAAGTTGATTTGGAACCAGGGTGACATTGATACCAAACTTGATTTGGTTCTAGGCCACTCAACAAAGTTCGGATTTACAATTGTGGATCTATTGAACTTGATTGCATCAAAGGTGAAAATATGTATTTATGAAAGCTTGAATCCAAATTGAATATTAACTTGGTGAATGTGTTGTTAGTCTCATAATCCATTGCTTAATGCATTTAATAATCATAATTGTGGAAATAAAAACATGCATAAGAAAGCATGAGATAAGAGATCACTGAGTTGTTAACAAAGTTTACCAGAACCTTTTGGCTACATCTCTGGATATTCTTGGAATACAAATTGCTTGATTATACTTCCTTTGAAAGTATTGAAATTTTCTCACAAAATGTGTCACATGCTCCTTACAGAGATGAAACCCAGAGAAACCCTCTACTTGAGGCTCTCACATAAGTGGCATTTCTTTAGACACCAGAAGGACTACATTTGAGTTCTCTCTCCACCAAGGGATGATCCATAAATGATTCATTCAAAGATGAAACCTAAATTTTTTATAAGGAGTTTATATAGATTTCTTCAACTCCATAACTCAAGGAGACAAGATGCACAAATTTAGGATCTAATAACAACTCAAGGAGACAAGATGCACAAATTTAGGATCTAATAACAACTCAAGGACAAAAATGAGAAAGCATCTCAACCAACTTGGAAGACCCTTAACTTCCTCCT